>PVJA010033468.1:0-14893 GCA_004027025.1 Myocastor coypus | reverse complement strand
AGGCAGAGCACAATGGCAGGGGTTTGATCCCTGGTGTGCCATGACGGCCTTGCCCCTGGGGCACACTGAGACGGCCACTGAGACTGGATGTGGTGGTACGCACCTGTAATCACAGCACTTGGGAGGCTGAAAACAGGAGGATCACTATGAGTCTGATCTACGTAGTGAGACTCTATACACCCTGTAGACCTGTACACCCTGTACTAAATACATTAAAAAAAAATAAGCAATATAAGCAAAGAGAGAAAGGAGTAGAAATAAATAAATTGAAAGCACAAAGATGGTATAAAACTAATAAAGCCAAAACCTGAGTCTTCAAAAAGAAACAACAATGTTTGCAAACTCCTGGCCAGAATGTTGGCAAGCAAAAAAGGAGGAGATACTACTGCACTCCACACTTACTACAGGGGTAATGGGCAAGTCTGTGCCCCCAAGTCTGGAAGCCAGCCGATTTACAAGGTACCTATTACGAAAACATTCTCAAAAACAAATGCATAGCCTGAATATTCCTTTCTCTTTTAAAGAAATTGAAGGGCTGGTGAGATAGCTCAGTGGACTAAGTGTATGCTTAGGCAAGCTCAGGGACCAGGGTTCAATCCCCTGCACCACATGCTGCGCCGGCCACCAAGTCTGGACATGGTGACACACACCTGTAGTCCCATCATTGGGGAAGCTGAGAACAGAAGGACCATTATAAGTTTGAGCTCCATAGTGAGACCCCAAACCAAATACATAAATTTAAAAAAAAAAGAAGAAAAAAGGGAACTGAAATCATAGAAATGGTTAGAAAACATCCAGCACAATTTTGCTGGATAACTCTATTACTATTATTATTATTATTATTATTATATTTTATTATTATTATTTTGTATTTAGTACAGGATCTCACTACATTGGACTTGTAGTGATTCTCCTGTTTACAGCCTCCCAAGCGCTGGGATTACAGGCATGTGCCACCGTGCCTAGTATCAATTGCCTCAGCGTGCCTTGGGGGCAGAGCCAGCAAGGCAGGCCTGGGGATTGAACCCCTGGCCTCTGCAACTGCCTAAGCAGGCGCTTCAATCTGGATAGCTCTTTTAAACTAGTAGCAATACCAATGTTATACAGCCTCTTCCCCAAAACACAGGCGGAGCAAGGACTTTCCAACTGACTTGATGAGGCTGGTCTTATCCTGACACTGCACGCCGGCAAAGGCGATGTGCAGGGAAGCCTTCCCCAGAACAGCATGCCCCACAAAATTCTTCTTCTTTTTTTCCCCCATGAAATTCTTATTTGCACAGAAATTCTCATAAAACAGTAGCACATCAGTGTCCGGCTAATAGGTGACCATGTGTAGTTTATTCTAGGACTACAAGGCTGGTTAAACATTAAAAAATTAACCAATGTTCTCCATTATATGGCACTTAGAGTCTCCCTTAGAGCAGTCAAAATCCCAGAGACGAGAATCAGGCTGCAGGCTGTGGGGCTGGGAGGTGTGTGAGGGGGGCGTCCTGCTGGGGAGCTCGTGAAGGAGCCGGCCACGAGGGTGGGCCAGCACAAGGTGGCTCACGTGACGCGCGGGGTGTTCTGTGCACTTTCCCACAATAAAAACTAATTGATGCAATTCATCCCATTAACTAATAAAACCATGCACCCTCCCAACAGACACACATGTACAAACTTCCACAACTGCTCATGATTTCTAAAAACCTTCAGCAACTAGGAAGAGAGACACCCCAGGGACCGGAGAGAGCACCCACCACAGATGAGCTGCTGCCTGCACATTCGGGACTACAGACCTGCTTGCCACCATCAGGCCCAGGACAAAGAGGCCACCTCCACTCACCACAGAGAAAGGAACTCACAGCCCGAGCAAGGACCGAAGCAAGAAAGGAAATGGGGCGTGTGCCTGGGGAGGAAGGGGCGAAACACCCGCCCCCTGCCCGGGGTCGGTGGCTGCCTCTACCAGAAACCCAAGGAGCCTACAGAAATCCTCCAGGACTCGCAAGCACATTTGTGGTGGTCGCAAGATACAGACTAAGATACAGGCCAAGATACAAAGTCAGTGAGATTTGCCTGTGTGAGCCATGAAAATTAGAACTAGAAAATAAATGTAAAAGTTGCCACATACGATAGCCCCAGTGGGACAGCACATAAGTATAAGTCTTACAGAATTTCCATAGGATTCATGCCCTGAAAATTGCTGCTGATGAAAGAAATCAAAGAACAAAATATGCACACAAATCACATGCATGGCCGGGAGCGCCCTGCTCGGATGCGAGGCTCCTCAACATTAGGCAGTCAACACTCCCAGTGGGATCTTTGTAGATACTGACAGACTGATCCTAAAATTTTGTGGAAACTTAAGGATCTAATGTGGCCAAAACAATTTGGAAAAGAACCACATGAAAAGCCCAGGCTACCCAAAAGACTTGCTCGAGAGCTGTGGGGTGAAGAGGAGGACTGGAGGCACCAGGGACACAGGCCAGGAGAGCCACCGAGCGTCAGGCCTGGAGCGTCTGGCCACGTCCCGCTGACAGACCTCAGGTGCGAAGGAGCTGCCGTGGGAAAGAGGCCACTGCTTCTTGAGAGCCGTCGAGACATTTGAGTGTGAGCCTGCCAAACCTGTACCTCACAGTCCACAGAAAAATTAACGCACACATGTAGATACAAAACCATAAATCTTGTGGAACACAACAGAGAAGAGAGTTTTGTGACTCTGGACACTGGATGCTCAGGTGCAACACCGAGCAGGTGACATCACTGTACATCAGACTTTATCAAAGTGACGAGCTTACAGCCTTAGAAGGTAGAGCCAGGCACAGACAGGCGAAACATCTGCAGATCGCACACCTGGTGAAGAGATTGCCTGTAGGCCCCCCTCAAATGTGGACACCAAGAAAGCCACCAAAGGTGGAAACAAGCCAAGGACAGTGCAGACACCCCACCTAAGTCCAAGCACTCAATATGCACACAATGCCGTCAATCAGGGAAAGGCAAGTTAAATCTGCAACAGGGCACTGCATACACCCATTAGAGCAGAAAAATGGAAGCAAAGCTGGCTAAGAAACTGACGGTACAAGTGCTGGCCAAGGGGCCGGGGCCAGAGCTTGCCATCCCTGTGCATACCCAAGGGGTCACAGCCCTGTCGGAAATGCTACTGGCTTCCTGTAAAGCTAAGTGACACTTCCTGTTGGGCCCGCAGCACCTGTCCTCAGTAGCCACTTAAAATGAATGAAGATACCTAGTTGCACAAAACACTGCATGTGCACATTTGCTCATAATTGCTCAGAGGGGGAAGCACCCCAGACACTCTTCGGTGGCCAAGCACTCGAGCAGGATGTGCTGCCTCCCACAGCCTGGAAGCCCACGCTGCAGGCCAAAGGCTGTGCTACCAGGGGTGCAGCGGTGCAGACAGCTCCCCGGTGCGTCATGTGAGTGGGGCGCCGACTCAAGGGGCCGTGTCCTGGCGGCTCCATTTGCAGGCCATCCTGGAAGGCGCAATTACAGGGCAGTGGTTGCTAGGTGCTGGGAGAGGATGGCTGGCAACAGGCCAGAACCAATGCTGGGGGACAGGACGGAACCGGCCGCACAAAGCTGGGGCTCCGCGCCCAGCACCAACGTCAAAACCCACAGATGTAAACAAGCAAAACCGAACGTCACTGATGCGAACTGATAGATGAGCTTTTGAGCTTATTTGCTTTGAGAACAGAAACAGAGAGCCGCTGTCTATGCCATTTGTCACCCCCGCCCAGCCCCGCTAAGTCACCCATCATGCTCTCAGAGTATGGCAGTGGCTTCCTGATGGTGCACCCAGAACAGGAGTCAGAACGAGGCCCTACATGAGCCCTCTCGTCCACCTGCATGAGAGGCACAGTGCAGGGTGCAGGCCCCCCGACCTGCCCGTCCTTCTGGCCACACCAGCTTCCCTGCCCATCCGCAGGCACGCCTGCCACACCCCGTGCCATGCCTTGGTAGCGCTGCCCCTCTGCCAAAGGCTTCTTTTTCCTGGGCACGTGTGGACATGTCCTTCCTGAGCACTGCCCCAAGCCCCTCCCATCCCTACCAGCATGCTGGGTTGCAGTACCCAGCCACGGCCTGGCCCAGGCAGCCACATGCTGCCCGGGCCACGGCTCCCTTGCCTAAGGCTTCAGGGTGGCTGATGAAGGGTCCCCAACTCCAGCACAGGCAGCCTCTGAGGGAGGAAATGAGCTTTTTCTTTTGAAACAGCACGTAGGACCCCATCCCTGCAGATGTTACAGTTGTCAGGGCAGTGGCCCGAGAGTGGCCCGGGAGTGAGTCCTTCCGAAGCCCAGGACACAGTCACAAGTGTCTTGCATGAATTAACTAACTGAGCCAAGGAGTTGCCTTAGTGGAGGGGCAAGGAAGGACAGCTGCTGGCCAGTGTCCTGCTGCCATCTGTGAGGACATTGAGCTTGTTATGGTTTATGTTTAGTTGTCCCCCCAAAACCTCATGAGTCAGGAGGGTGGGACTTCTAGAGTTTGAGACTTGATCCATGATCCCTGGGATTATGGGTTTTAGTACTGATGGGATTGTGGGTCTAAGTACTTCTGGGATTATGGGTGTAGCCTGAGGTAGAGAGCCTCAATGTAATGTAGAGAGAGAGACAGAGAGACAGACTAGAGCTGTTGCTGTTGCTCTGCTGCCGTGTCTGGTTGGCTGCCTCTGTCACCATTTTTGCTGCTGTTCCACTGACATGAACTGGATGCTCTCTGCCCTGCTCCACTCAGCCTTGGGCCAGCCGAATATGGACTGAAACCTCCAGTAACTGTGCGCTAATAAACCTTCCCTTCCTTCATTTTGAGTGTCAGGTATTTGTCCCAGCAACAAGAGAGAAAAGTAACTAAGACAGAGCTTGAGCCTGGCACCTCCTGTTGCTCCGGTCCCAGTGGAAACCCCGAGCCTTGGTGTTCTCACCAGCTGAGCCTCTGTCTGTTCCCTTCCCACTGGTCCTCCAGACCAGCCCTGGTACTGAAGAAGCAGTCCCCACAGGGCACAGGGGGTTCAGGTGGGCCAGCCCGACTCACAGCCCTCACCCAGCACCTGCTCCAGGTGCCCGGCTGGTGGCAGCAATGACAGTGAGGAAGAGCCGGGCCACAGGCTTCTGACCTCTAGGTCTCCCTGGGTTCCTTTGGCTGCTGTGCCTCTGTGGCCACCCAGGGCACGAGGGCCACGAGGTTTACAGAAACCTGCTGAGCCAGGACCACACATGCCAGAACGGTCACTAGCAGGTGAAACCTGGGAGCTGTCCCTCACGGCAGGCTCACCGATGCTTCCACCCCCAAAGGCCCTGTACCCACCAGGCGCCTCATCTGTGTGCTGCCCCTATGGCTTTGCCTCTTCCAGAATGTCACTTAATTGGACTCCACAGCAGCCTCCGAGCCTGCATGCACTGTGCAGTATCCCTCCGTGAACCTGCATCTTAACGAGGCCTGAGGAGAGAGCCTCGATTTCACGCGTGTGGGTCACCAAGTGCACAGAGATGGGGAGACAGCGGGAGCAGGCAGGCGGTGTCATGTTTGATGGGCACAGGGTCGGTCTGGGAAGGTGGTGGTGTCTGTGGGACAATGTGACTACACCTGATACCGTGGTGCTCTGTATTCACTGCAGCTGCAGCTCGAGTCTGATCTGATGTGGAATTTATAACCATGAAAAAGGAGCTTGAAATGTTTTCTCTTCTTAAACAACTACACAGCCATACGTGGTCATATTTCTTGGTTGGTGAAAATGCGGTCAGCCTGAAGCTGTGCCTGAGCTATGGGCACAGGTCTGACATGCCCACTCTGCCCTCCGAAGCTCTGCAGCCTCCTCAGGTCGACAGCTGGTATCTCAGGGCCTTTCAGTGCAACCTAAAGAAAACCACGAGGGGCTCTCTGTTCAGACAAGGGCTGTTCCTCACCACCGTCCTCGGTCTCGAGGCCTCATCTGGGAGTGACCTGCTCATAAAGAGCTCGATTTCTGCAGTCCGAGCCTCAGGACACACTTTGTCCTTGGAGAGGACATACATCTGAATGTGGACAAGCCTGGGGGCCTAGCACCTGGCACCAGCGCAGCGCAGAGCGGCAAGTCTGAGCCCCAAGCCGCCCCAGGACCGATCATGGCTCAGGAGCCACGCTCAGTCAGAGCCAGCCCTGGCCAGCTCCGAGGCCCTGCCTGCTCCCTTGCTGTCCACCCACCTCACCCAGGGACTGACCCTGTCCCAGGGGAATCACCAGAGGGTCTGACTGGACACCCCGGGCCAAGCAGCTCCAGGCTCCATCTCGTTCCAACTGTGAAGTGCGTAGGCGGCCGTGCCTGCCACTTGCCCTCCTGGAGTGGGAGGAATGTGGACGCCCCTTGGCCTGTGCGCACATCTGCACCCTCCACCCACCACCCACACCAGCTGCCAAGAGCCCACATGCACATGCCCACGCCTCCCTTCCCGTGGGCGGGGACCCCTCTTCCCAGAAGCATGTCCTGGTCCCACTCTGCCCCTCAGGGTCACCTTCACTGTCCCCAAATCCACAGTCCAAAGTCCAAACACCAGAATTCATAAGCTAAACACTGTATTCTCAGCCCATAGCAACCCCCATCCTCCTGACCCCCCTTCTTGTGTTTGTTTGTTTGAGTTGGGGTCTTTTCTTTTTCTTTTTTTTTTTTTCTTTTTTTTTTTTTTTGTGGGACCGGGGTTCAAACTCATGACCTTGCACTTGCCCAGCAGGCACTTGTGCCTCAGAGCTATCTCCCCAGCTCCAAAGCTGGGGTCTTTCTGTGTTGCCAAGATGGAGTCCTTGATCGTCCCGCCTCAGCTTCCCAAGTGCTGGGATTAAGTGGGTGTGTGCCTCAATGCCTGGAGCTAAAACTTTGAATATGAATGAGGTCAGCAGACACACACACACACACAAATCAATACTTGATGTTTACCATTCTTGACTGTAACCAGTCTCACTCTGCTCACGCCTGCCTGAAACCCTCTCCCCAGGTCACAGCTCTGAGATCGTCATGTCTACAGATATCTCCACACACATCGCTCAGGGATAATAACGCTCTTAGAAACCACACCCGCAGGGCCACATGACAAGAATGGAAGTGCAGGCTGCCGCCAGCCTTGTGTCTGTGTGGTCTGTCGGCCACCCTGCCCTCGTCATGCCTCAGCTGCAGCGTGAGGGAAGCCGTGCAGTGTGCTCTGAGCGGGTCCTCATGGCCTGGGTCTGCTGTGTGCCCCTCAGCTGTGCATGCATACTGCCCTACCACGCTGTCCCCGTGCATGCTGTGGGGCGGTGGCGATGTCAAAGGGCCATAGCCACCCTTTGGGTCCAGATTCACCGCTCTGACTCCGACTTCATGGGGACAGGGAGGGACCAGCCCCTGCCCTTGCTCACAGTTGCTCTCTCCCTCAGGACCTCAGCCTGGTGGCAGGGCCATTGCCACGTCAGGATTGGGCTCGGTGGCATCGCAGCGCCCTTGCCTTCCGCGCCCCTTGGCGGGGCTGAGCGGCTCTGGGACACTGCCTCTTCACCCGCTGAGCTGCTGAGCACACACACACACACACACACACACACACACACACACACACACACACACACACACACACACACACGGCGAGGCAGGAGCGCGCTGGGTTTCCTTCTCCTGAGGGCCACGGGCTCTTCAGGAGGAAGTGTTCAGGCAGGCCCTCAGCCCCGGCCAGCTGCACTCAATCTGGAGAGAAACTGCTCCAGAGAGGAACCATGGCCCAGAGCTGAGAGCGGCAGAGCCGTGTGGAGCACTTCCTACCCCGGGGAGGAGGTTGGGACCACCCTGTCCCCCTTGAGGTCATCTCTGTTTCTAGAGGAGTCCACTCCCTCTGCAGCTTTTGAACTTGAAAATACTTCATGTGCAGAAAAGTCACATGAATGGCACAAAGTCTCTGTCTTTCTACCAGACTGCTGCTTCTGCCCGCTGTCGGGTCCCCTTTAGCGTGCACCCCACAGTGGCCACCGCTCTCCTGCGAGTCAGACTCCTTTCTTTTCTAGGCCCCCTCCGATGGTCAGGCACACACATCCTGCTCCTCAGCCTCGAGCCGCTTGCTCGTGTGTTTTCTAACCACAAAGACGCTGCCTGTGAAGGGTCTCTGGACGCGGCCTGCTGGTGCAGGACAGAAACGCTGAGGAAGCACCCAGAGTCTGACCTAGGGGACCAATTTTGTGGAAACAGGTGTCAGCTGCCTCTCCCTGGTCAGCGTGTGTGGCCTGGGTGCTTGCCCTGTCCTCTCTTGATCCCTGTGCCACGGGCTTTGGGCAGCAGCTGTGGGACGCTGCTGTCCTGTGTCCTCACCGAGAGCCTCCGGTCCCTGCAAAGTCAGGTCCAGTCTCACTGAGGAGCAGCGCTGCTAGCAGGAAGGGGAAGGTCCTGAGACACAAGCATCACGGTGGCAGGGAGCCCTGAACGGTTGCTGGGCTACAGGGGTGGCAAAGACAACTCGAGCACAGAAGGCCCTGGCCGGTGCCTGATCGGTCCGTGGGGGGGGGGGTGTCTCTAAAAATGGTGTAAAAAGATGCTGTCCAATTTGCACCCCTGCTCCATGTCCAGAGCATGGCCCTCAGGCCCTCCTGCTCCCGCAGGCAGAGCACTGGGCTCCTAGGTGAAAAGCACTTTGACCCTGGTTTAGACATTATATGGCTTTCAGACTCGTCAGAAAATAGGTCCTCCAGATCCTGATGGAGCCAAGCACCCTCACAGGAACTGTAAGGGGCCCTGGGCTCCAACACCCTTGGTGGAAGGTGGGCCACAGGTCCTGGTCCCTTACTCTCTTGGGGGAAAGGACAACCGGGCCCTCCCAGGTATGAGCTTCAGAGCTAGCATTCTGACATGATAGGAGGCCACCATGGGACAGGCACACACTGTGTCTCACTGTGTATGTGTCGGAGCCATACAGACCCATGTGTGCACGGCTCCGTGGAGAGAGGTGTATCTATTCTGTTTCTGTCTGCATGTGCACATGTGCCTGCACTTCCACGTGTGTGAGCCATGATATCCTGGGCCTCAGAACATTGGGCTGGAGTTGTCAGGGCCTCTGGGTCCAGGTAAACAAGAGCCCTCATAGGGACAGAGTGTGTCCTGGGCAATGGAGTTGGAGTCCACAGTGGACCCGACATGGCCTGGAGCTCAGAGTTGTGGCCCTATTGTGTCTGCCCTGGGGCACGTGGCAGAGATGCCACTAGGTCCTAGGCCAGGGGACTGCGGGAGCATGGTGCAGCGGGACCAACCCCTGGCCATGCTCAGATCTGAACCAGACCTGCCAGTCCCCAGGCCTTAGCCAGCACTGGCCCAAGCATGCCACCGCCCCATGCACACGAGCTCCCTGCAAGCACATACCACGGATCTTCACGAGCTGCTGTCTGGGCCACCAGCAAGGAACTGTGAAACCCGAGGCCAGAGCAGGAGGCTCGTGCAGGCGGCTACAGAACCACATCGGGCTGGAAGTTGAGCCATGGGGCCAGAGCCATGTGACAGTCCAGGGACTCTCCGGCACCCCTACATCCTAGACTCCTGGCTTATGCTTTGAGTGGCATCTAGACACCTTCTGGCTGCCGCTGCCCCTCCCCACAAACCCAGGCACCCCCTGGCTATTTAACAGTGACAACTTCAAGTTGGTTAGAAACTTTACTCTCAACTTCCAGCTCACTGCTCCCATCCAAGTACTAACCAGGCCCAACCCTGCTTAGCTTCCAAGATCAGACAAAATCGGGTGCGCTCAGGGTGATATGGCTACAGACATTCAACTCTTTTCTAAACATGACTTCTATTCACAACTGCCAGGAAGGACTGTTCTCACAGGGGAGCAGGGGAAGCCCTGTTTTTGGAGAAAGTGGCCATTTTATTGGCCAGTGGCCCAGCACCTCCAAACATGGTCAACCAGAGGGAAGCCCGTGGATGAGGGTGTGTGGCCTGCTCAGCCAGATGTGGGAAAGCCGTGGACATTTGCCAGCTCTGCTGCTGACAGATGGGAAGCCGGCCCCAACCGCTCCCAACACGGCAGGCCTTAGCGCGAGAGGGAGGAGAGGGCCCAGACCTCTGCGGGGACTGTTCTTCCCAAGCCCACAGAGCGGCTTGCGTTCTGGCCTGAGAAGCCTTGTCAGCGCTGCTAGTGCCCTGGGAGTCTGTCACTCCAACACTGTGGCTGAATCCTCCAAAGAAAAGTGTAAGCTACATGCTCTGAGGGCAAGAGGGTCAGCAAGGGCTGGGCGACACTTGACTGGCACCACGACTGCCCCAGAAAGGGAGTTTGTCGCAGGGTGGTGGGTGCTTAACATAGTCCTGCGAGCTCAAACAGCTAAGACCGGGCTAAGTCGGCCTGAAGCCTGTGAACAGTGAGACCGGACGAATGGCACTTTGGCAGGCAAAGGGATATCTCCTGGAGGCCCAACGTCGTGGGCCAGGCGAGTTGGGCTGGGGAACTCCTGGGGGCTGAGGCTGAGTGCCCCCCACACTGTGGTCAGAATTGGGAAAGGACCGCCAAGGGACAGGGAGCAGGGGCCTGTGGGGAGGCTGCTCAGGGCTGTGTCCCCCATGGAAGGCAGCAGGACACCCCCCCACACACACACACAAGCAGACATGATCAAAGACTGGAGCTTGAGCAATGAAACATGGGGCCTAATGGGAGCAGGAAGGTAATTTCTCACTGTGTTTACCACACACAGAGCCCTGTTTGCGCCTGTGGCTTCGGTGCTCTGCCACACCCCCTGTTCCGAGCCTGCTCGGGGCCCCACATGGGGACACCTGTAGCCTGAGCTCTTCTGCAGGCCAGCAGGCACCCAGGGGAGGGTCTGTCCTGCCCTCAGAGTCAGACAGATGCTATCCACTCCCCAGCTCCGAGTCTCCCCAGCATGGCACCTGTCATGCTGAAGCCCCGAGGTGAAGGCAGGATTCTGCTGAGAGCACAGAAGGCTGCAGTGGGCAGGCCCGGTCAGTGGCCCCCTGCGGGTGGGACACAGTGCAGAGACCCTCTGGCTCCTGCCCTTCGACCCCCGCCTTCCTTACTCCTCCCCCACAGGACCTCTCTGCCCTCTGGACTGCCCAGGTGCAGTCAAGGTAAGCTCTGGAGTGCGTTTGGGGCCCTGACTTCCTTGTGGACACCCTCCGCCATGCCTGCTTAGACAGGGGCCCTCCAGTGCCGACTCCATCTTGCCAGGCACCCCATCCAAGCTGACGCCCACCGGGGTGCCCAGGGCGCTCTGCTCACACCATAGCAGGGCCCATGGCCACACAGCTCGAGCTCTAGACACACCACGCCCCTCCCCACCCACGCGCCCCACATGGTCCCAGGAGAGACACTGCTGCCAGCAGCAGCGATAGCACTCCGAAAGGCCCCACGCCCAGGAATCTGCAAACCTCCCCACGTTCTCTCCCGAATGTCCCACCTTCCCAGGCTTCACAGGTGAGAGGACTAGCTTAACCAAGACAGGGTGAGGCGGGGCAGCCAGAGGCCCTGGGAAGCCACCCTGGAGACTCTGCTGCAGAGGATGGCATTAGCCTTTAGGGGGCACGAAGCCCCCTGGGAAGCTTATGTGAGGACCCTCCCTTGGAAAGTGTGCTCAGCCTCAGTCTGGATCCCACAGAGCCCACTGATTATGCCTCTGGCCCCCTTCATAGAAGGCCGGACTGGTCCCTTGGAGTAACAAGTGGGAAGAAAGGGTCAGGCTGCCCTGGGTGCCCCGGCAGTCACCCGCAAGTGGCCTCCCAGGGCCTTCTGTCTAGCTCTGGGCACCAGAGGGTGCACCCCCTGAGGATAAGGAAAGGGAAAGACCTCACCTGGATGACGACCTTGACGGTGGCCGTGTCCACTGTGGGCGTGCACACCAGCCCCCCGGGGTGCTGGCCGTCAGCGCTCCGGTTCTGCTGGCCCATGGTGAAGAGCATGGGCACAGCCAGCAGCCCCGAGGCCAGCCAGATGGCACTGATGAACTTCTTGGTGCGGCTGCGGGACATGAGTGTCTTGGCCTTGAAGGGGTGGCAGATGGCCAGGTAGCGCTCCACGCTCAGGCTGGCCACGTTGAGGGCTGTGGCGTAGGTGCAGGCGTCCCGCAGGAAGTAGTAACCGCGACAGACGGCGTCCCCGAAGGCCCAGGGATGGTGCACCCAAATGAAGTTGTACAACTCCACGGGCATGGCCAGCAGCAGGATGAGCAGGTCGGACAGCGCCAGGCTGCCCAGGTGGTAGTGTACGGTGCTCTGAAGACTCTGCAGCGACTTCTTGCGTGCCAGGGTGAAAGCGGTCACCGAGTTGCCCACCGTGCCCACTACGAACAGTGCCAGATACACCGCGGTCACCAGCACCTTGGAGTAGATGTCGGTGTTCACGTCCAGCTCGCTGCTGGGAGCGTCTAGCATGGGCTCCGACATGTTGCCCGAGCCGTTCACGAAACCCGAGGCTAGAAACGCCTCCTCCAGCCCGGTCTGCGGTGGCGGGAAGGGCTGGGCGCCCTGCGCTCCCGGGGTTCCCAGCGCGGAGCTGTTGAGGCGCATGGTGGGCACCTGGGTCCCGGCTTTGTCTTGGTCTCCGGAGCTAGAAGTCGGAGTGACGGCGGAAGCGCCTCCGAGAGGCGACGAGCGAAGAGTAACCGGCGGGGAGGGTACCGAGGTGAGGGGCGCGCCGTCCAGCAGGGGAGCGCAGGACCAGGCTGGGACAAGACCAGGTTCTGTGCGCTGCTCGCCTTTGACCGGCTCTGGGTTCCTGGCTTCGGATTTGGCGGCTCCTCACTCCCTCTGGACTCCGCGCTGCCCGCGATCTCTAGACCTCGTGGTTCTCGGCCTCGGCGGCGGCAGCGCGATCCTCGGGCTCTGTCTTCAGCTCCCTCACCGGCGGCAGCTGTGGCGCTGAGCGGGGCGCACGCACGGCTGTCGGCGCGCTCTCCTGCCTCGCCCGCGCTCCGCTCGCGCTCCCCGCACGCCTCCCGCCGCGCCCGCGCCCTCCCGGTTGCTCGTGCCTCCTTGGAGCCGGCGGCTGCGCGGCGCGCCCGGCAGTGGGGGCGGCGGAGGGCGCTGTCCCCTCCCTACCGGCTCAGCAGACCCGGGTCCCGAGCTCTCCAGGGGCAGTGCGGGCCGGGGTGAGCGTTCCGGGAACGAGCTGCGGGCGTGGTGTGCGGAGCGCTGGGATCTTTCCGCCCCGCACCCAGCTGGCCTCCTCTTCCCAACTTCTCCCACCCCCAGGAGGGAGCTGCTCCCGGTTACCGCCGGCTCATTCAGGGGACTGAGGCTGTAATGGGAGGGCGGGAGAAGGAGGCTTCCTGCTGGCGGCGCTGGGGCCGCGCAGCTGGCGGGGCCTCCTCTTCCTGGGTGCCTGGGGGGGGCCAGAAGCCGCACACCCAGAAGGTTCCAGCACTGCCCAGTCTTGGAGGACATTAAGAGGAAGCGGAAGGCAGGCAGACAAAGGAACAGCCCTGCTCGAGTAGCTCCCACCCCTCCTGCACCATCACCCTGGGGTGCCGTGCCCTGCCCGGGGTCTCTCCTAGCAACATGGACTTGGTCATCAGTGGTCGCTTTCAGAGCCCGGGCTCTGGGAGGAACTGGTCAGGCCTGCAGTGGAGGGGTTTGAAGGGGAGGATTCGTCCCTGTGGCCCTTCTGCGCCAGCTCCTCTGGGCATTTTGAGGGCGTGGAGGGTGCTATCCTAGGAGATGAGGCCTGTGAGCCGCCCATGTCCTCTGACCCACAGGAGCCCTGCCAGAAGACTAGGCACCAGCCTGTGGCAGTTGTGCCCGCCCAGGATCCCACACCACCTCCCCTTGAAGCCCTCCCCACCCCAGTTCCTGCTCCAGATTTGGGGGAGCTCAAGCTCAGCTAGACCCCACTGGCTTTGGCTGCTGTCCTGGCAAAGGAAACCCGGGCAGGTGAGCGCGATGAGGAAAGCCCTACCCAGAGCTGGGCCCCAGAGCCTAGGCCCAGATCAGCGGGCAGAGGCAAGTTCTGTCCCCGAGCTTGTAGCGGTGTGGGCCTGTGTTTGTTCTATTCTCTACCTGTTCTCGGCTGGCCTGTTCAACTGGAACATGATAGTCTCATCAGGGAGCCTCGGCACATAAAAACAACCCTTAATGGTAAGTCTTCAAAGGAAACACAGATGGTCCTTGCTAGAAGCCAGTACGGTAGGCTCAAAAGTCAACAGGGAAGGTTTTGGTTGTTGCTGTTACTATCTGTACTATGTGGACCAGGATCTTAGCATCTCTGTGTCTTTGTCATCTGTCATCTGTGGGACAGGACTTGAATCTGGTCCCTGGAGCAGCAGCTGACAGCCCTAGGTTGTCGCATAGATTATGCAGATTGCAGGGTATGAGGCCACGTGCCCAGGTCCTCCGAAGCTGCCTGGCCGGGAAACCCCACCAGCTTGGACGGGCTTTGTTCTCTGGAAACCATTGCCCACTGGCTAAGGAGGCAGGCTTGGAGCCAGGGCCTGTCTGTTCACGCCACCTCCATTCCCCCTGCCCTGTGGGGCCTGCAGTCACACCCCACCCTGACCACTGCCATCTGTCACCTTGGCCAAGAGCCCCCAGGGGAAGTCCTCAGCCAGTGACGGCTGGGGTCCCTCGCTTGCTAGCCAGGGGTCGCAGCTGTGCAGGAGAGGCAGGGAGGGAGGCAGAGGCGTGCTTTCCCGGCTGCCGGATCTCACTGTTTGGTTTTCAAACCCCTGACCTTTCGGCTAAGCTGACCTTCTCCAAGATTTCTTTTTGAGGGAGCCTAAGAACTTAAAAATCATAAGTGGCAACATAACACAAATATTATGACAAGGCATTTGCTTAAACCACCCAGAAAATGCCACCTGGAGGGCTTTGTTCTACATGCAGTGGGCATAGGCCCTGGCCTGGCTCCCTGGTGACGGCTCCTGCAGGCTACTCTGGATGATTCTTCCTGCCTACCCTGAGCCAGGAAGGCTCAGCAGC
>PVJA010033467.1:0-13710 GCA_004027025.1 Myocastor coypus | reverse complement strand
ATTTCCTACATAGGGCCCGGCGGGATGGCTCAGTGGTCTAAAGCGCCTGCTTGGGGAAGCTTGGGCGGCTTCAGGGACCACGGTTCGATCCCCAGCACCACATGCTGCGCCAGCCCTGCCCTCGGGGCGGGCTGAGCCAGCCATAAAAAATGAGTGAATAAACAAACAAAGGTTCTGAAACAAGAAAAAAAATAATAAATAAAATAAAAAATAAAATAAAATGCAAAGGCACTTGATAAGTTTCTGCCACCCTTGTTAGCGGGGACAGTATGGCCTGCTGACGTGTGTGTCTGTCTGATGTGCACAGGTGCACAGGCAGCCTTGTGGGTGCAGAAGCCTGACTCTGAGACTCCTGTAGGGGACCCTTGGGTACAGTGACACTCTTCCTGTCTGAGCTTCTCTCAGCAGTGCCTGTGGGATCCTATGGTCTACAGCCCCTGTCCTGCTTGGGGTCTGTTCCACTCAGCCAAAAGCCTGGTGTCAGCACTGAGCCCATACTAGCTGTTCAGTTAACAGAGTTACATTTCTGCCTAGTGGATTGGGAGTGATATTCGCTTCCCTTGGGCATCAATTCTGAGAAGACGACACCGGGTATCAGGACCCCAGATGTGCTAGCTGTTCAAAGCAGATGGGATTGGGGCCCTTGACGGGGGACTCACAACTCCTTGGTGGTTCCGGATCATTTCAAGGTAGGCAGAAGTTTAATGGTCGCCACTGATCAATTCTTCAGAGTCGGGCCATTGTTCTTTGGCCTTTAGACTTGTCGAATTTGAGAGCCAGGGAGCAGGGTGAGGTCTGGGGTGAGGAGACAGAGGTGGTCCCGGGCAGAACACCTGGGGAGAATCCCTTTCCCTCCAGAGACTGGATGCCTTGCCTGAGAGTGCTGGGGAAAAGAGGCGCTAGACGTACTCAGAGTCCTGGTAGCCGAGTAAACAGCCAGCTGCCTCCCACTCAGCCACCCACGGGACAGAGGAATGTGGCTGGCCAGGCGGCTGCACAGGCTGCCCAGCCCTCGGCTCTGCAATTACCCAGCCAGTCTGTGCCTGTCTGCTCTGGAGGCAGGCGAGTGCCTCTGCCCGGTGCCTACCTTGGGCTTGGAGGCAGTGCAGCGCCCTGCCTGGCCTTCCCTCTTCACGGCCGCTCCACCTCCACCCCATTTGTGTCTTTCTATAACGACCTTTGACCTTCATGAGCGTGCTGTATTATATAATAGCCAAAACTGTGTCTTCCGGTGGCTATTATAACATGCTATGTTCCTGAGCTGTGTCAAGGGTTTTCCATGCATTTTCTCCTTTCTGCCTCTCAAAAGAGGTAGGTAATCTTGTGCCTATTTTAGGAAGAGGAAACTGAAGTTTGGAGAAGTTAGCAAGTGCCCCAGTCACTGAGGTTCTGAGTCAGGCCCAGAGCTCCAACTCAGGATTTTCCCAGCGCAGTGTGGAAGCACCGTCTCCCATCCCTGGCCTTCTCCTGCAGGCCCCAGGTCCTGACTTCGCCTCCCCCAACCCCCAGGCCGGCTGGGGAAGTGGCAGCAGGTAGCATGCGCCCAGGGTGAGCAGGGCAGTTCCAAGCTGGCCGGGTGGATTCTGGAAAACACCTTCCGGGCAGAGTTCTTTGTTCCAAACTGCTCTGTATTTCCGGACTTCTGCCAGCGGTGGGAAGCTGCCTCTGCCCAGCCTCTTTGGCAAGCACACCCACACTCGGGTGCCATGATGTTCGCAAGTGGAGGATAGGCTGCCCCGGGTGAAATTCCATCATAATGAATTGCACCTGAGATCTGATCAGCTTGGTGCAAATCCAGTGTAGAGCCTGGGAAACCGGAGGCGCAGGGGAGGCTGTTTGAGGGTGCAAGTCTCCTAGGCCAGCCCCAGAGAGTTTGGAGGCCGGAAGGAGAGGACAGTCAGAGCCACCCGGTCTCCTGTGAAGGGCAGTGCCTGGGGGCTCCTGGCAGGCCCAGATGGGGAGGGCTCCACTGGCAGGTGTGACTGTCCCCTGTACCCCCTCCTAGTGAGCCCTGGGAACAGATCTGTTCTCTTCAGTGGGACGCCCTGGGTCAGCACCAACCGCATCCCACAGTCCCCTAAACGGCATTGATTGGGAGAAAATGTGTGTGTAGGCTGGGTGCCCGGAACTGAGACAGAGCGAGGACAATTCCTCTGTGCGGTTGGATCACCTTGCAGAGCTGCTGGTGCCGTGGGCTGGGGCAGGGAATGTCGCTGGCACTGCAGCCCAGAGCAACCACGTGCTCTGATTTCTTCATAGGTCGGGGGAAATCTCTTGGTTTTCAAAACATTGACAATGAACTTTCCAAGTGTGAAATCACTGGTGGTGTTGGGAGGAGCAGGCTTAGCCCACTGGGTCCAGCATCCCGGGCTAGTTCCTTTCAGCATGGAGAGGGAATCCTGTCAGAATTCCTCTCCAAGAGGAATGAAACGCTCACACACGTTGTCACAGCTTAGTAATCCGTGCTTCTCCCTAGTGTGGCCTCAGGAAACCTTCTGGAAGTTTGAGACCCAGGGACGGGCTACCTGCTTCCTGCTTCCCAGGCTCCCTCTCTGTGCTTTGCCCACGTTCAGTCTTCTTAGTTTTAAGGCTTTCCCTAAAGACACTGGAATGAAACTTATGGGGGGGGGGCGCAAGGAAGCTAGCAGGGAAGAGAGGTGTCTCCAGGCAAAACAAAACAGAAACGAGGATAGCCAGCTGCTGAGAGCTTCAGCCTGCTGGGAGCAACCCCTCCCAGCCCAGCCCGGCCCCCGGGCTGTGCTTTTGGCTGTCCCAGCCTGCAGGGCCTTGTCCTGGCAGAGACACAGCAGTGCCCTGTGGAGTCCTGCAAGGTGCTTTCCTACAGCTTCCACCTTCTACCTGAGTTGAGTGTTCCTATTACTCATGAGTATCTGGGAGAAGAGTAACATAGTGACTAATGGTTTACAGTGTAACCGTTACCAGGGATTGAACTCAGGACCCTGCGCTTGCCAGGCAAGCACTTATTCTACTGAGCTATCTCCCCTTCCTGTGTAGCAGTTCTTTTTTTTTTTTTTTTGTCTTTTTGAGACAGGGTCTCACTATGCAGTTCAGGCTAGCCTTGAGCTCACTTTTGTAGCCCAAGCTGGTCTCGAACTTGCACCGATCCTCCTGCCTCAGCCTCCCGAGTGCTGGGATTACAGGCGTGAGCCACCACGCCCGGCTCTGTGTAACAGTTCTTAAAACGCATTTTAAATACTTTATCTTGGCAGAAACAACAGTCTTGCGAGTTAGCCCATGAAAAGACATGGCCTCTTTTGGGGACTCGGTTAATCGGCAGGGCTTTCTTCCTCTCCACTTTCCTGCGGCTCTCAGACAGCAGCAGCTGGGCCTCCCGGGGTCCGCCCCAGCCGTGCCCTCCCCACCTTACCCCACCAGGTCACAATTCCTTTCGAGAGACCTTGACTACTACGGTCCTCACTTGTCCAAGCTGCAGGGAAGTGGGGAATGGGAGGACCCTGGCAGACACTGCCGCGGCCAGCTGCTCGCCACCCTGCCCTGCCTGGCACTCCGAGCTATTATTCTGAAAGCTGGGCAGAAAATAGCTCACTCAAGGGAATTACTTTTGTCTCTGTTAAATTTCAATCCAGAGGTCCTGAAGAAGCTGGGTGCAGGGCTGTGTCTCAGGTCAGGGTAACTCTGGGGAAAGACAGGGAAGTAGGGGTGGAGGAGCAGGCGCGGCTCCCCTGCCTCCCCCAGGGTGGGGAAGGGTCACAGCACAGGCCTCCACTCCCCACAGCACAGGCCTCCGCTCCAGAAGCTGCCTGGCTGGCAGCAGCTCCGGCCTAGTGCCTACCGCTGGCTCCACCTGAGCCAGGCACTGAGCCACTCCGCCAAATGCTTTCTCTGGAGACGTCTGCCTCTGGCAAGGGTTTGAGGGGACAGAGTGACAGCTCTGCTACCTGACAGAGGCCCCGGTGGGTGAGGCCCGGGGCAGAAGTTGTATCTCTGAGGCTGAGTTCCTGGTGAGCCCCGAGGCAGCGTTTAGTGAATATAGTCTGGTGTCTTCTCTCCAGGGTACCAAGGACAAACTAGAAGAAGACAGTGAGGGATACGGCCAGGGAGACCACTGCAGTTTGGAGAGGTTGGCACTGACTCACAGGCTCGTGAGGGTTGGTGGACTGGAAAGACCCACATAGCGCCTTCCTGTCACTTTGTGGCCCTGTGGAAGAACCTGCAGAGCAGGGAGAGGATGACGTGTGGCCTGCTGGGTTGAAATAAGATGCTGTCTGCGTTGTAACATTTCACGACCACTGTAAGCCGGTGCAGCGCTGGCCAGCAGTGAGGCGGGATGTCGGCCTCTGAGTGCTTGTTGCACCGAGTCTACGTGGTCGGGAGGGGCTCTCCATCGGGGCGAGGGCACAAGCTGTTTGTGAGCCCCAAGTCTGTGCCTGCTGCCCTTCCCTAGAGCATTTCCTGGCAACAGGGAAGTGACCTTGTTGGCCTCGGCCGTGGTGGAGGCGGCAGGTTGGGTGCCCAGCGGCCATGGGGCACCAGCTCTCCCTGTGCCCAGCAACCGTATCTGGCCACCCTGGGTCGATGGATGAAGGAAGGAAGGATTGGCTGCGATGTGGCGGCCGCACAGTCCACCAACCCGGTCTGCCCTCACAGAACCCTGTGCCACCGTCCCCTCTTCCTGCTGAGACGGGCTGACTTCCAGAACTCTGTCCTCTACCTCCTCCTTCCGGCCCCATTGCCCAGGGCCCTGCTCCCAGGACTAAGGGCCTCTCCTGCAAGGGCTGTGGCCATGGACCCCAGGGCTTTGGGAGAGCCGCAGGAGAGGCCCGCTGCTCAGCCGTGCCTGGAGGTCCCTTCTCGGTGAGCGGTGAGAGAGAAGCCCACGGTTATTTTCTTCATGACAGTTGGGCTGGCGTGGGAATGGAAAGCCTCTAGCTCCAGAGTATCATTGCAGTCATTTTAACCCCTGGTGTTCAGAACTCAGTGGCCTCACAGAAGTAAGAGCAGAACAGAAAACACTTCCTACATGGCTTCAAAGTGAGCGTGCCCTGGCCCTGGCCAGTGTGGTGGCACTTACGTGTCACTCTGGGAGCCTGAGGCAGGAAGATCAAAAGTTCAAGCCCAGGGCCAGCGAGATGACTCAGTGGTCTAAAGCACCTGCTTAGGAAAGCTTAGGCAATTGCAGGGACTGCAGTTCAATCCCTGGCACCACATGCTGTGCCAGCCCCAGCCCCAGGCCCGCCCCCAGGACAAACTGAGCTGGCCATAATATATATAATGTTCAAGCCCAGCCTGGGCAACTTGACAACTTGGTGCTTAGTAAGACCCTGCCCCACAATTAAGAAAAAAGAAAAAAAACTTTACAAGGAGGCAGGGGCCAGGGTTGCAGCAAGGACTCCGACGTGGCCCGGTCCTCCTCGGCCCTTCCTGCCTCCTCCTGTCCCTCTCAGCAGGACAGGCAAGGCTCCGACGTGGCCCGGTCCTCCTCAGCCCTTCCTGCCTCCTCCTGTCCCTCTCAGCAGGACAGGCAAGGGCTCCGACATGGCCCGGTCCTCCTCGGCCCTTCCTGCCTCCTCCTGTCCCTCTCAGCAGGACAGGCAAGGGCTCCGACGTGGCCCGGTCCTCCTCGGCCCTTCCTGCCTCCTCCTGTCCCTCTCAGCAGGACAGGCAAGGGCTCCGACGTGGCCCGGTCCTCCTCGGCCCTTCCTGCCTCCTCCTGTCCCTCTCAGCAGGACAGACAAGGGCTCCGACATAGCTCGGTCCTCCATGGGCCTTCGCACACTGCAGCCTGTGCCTCATTTTGCAGAGTCCTGCTTGTGCTGCTCCCTGGGCCAGGTAAAAACAACGCCCCCCACAGTAAGGGGTCACGAAGATGTGCCCACAGCCTCCCTGGCCTCTTAGGAGCAAATCTGTGGGCCATAGGCGTGACCAGACGGAAGCTCTAGAAAGCTTCTTAGGGAAACTCATTTATTCAGAAACTGGAATGAGCTGGTGTTATCTTGGGGCAAGTGGGATCCTCCCCTTGGCTTTAGCAGAGAAACTTTGGAAACACATCAGGTGTGTCCTCCCCTCCCTGACGGCCCAGGGGATAGGGGGTGCCTTCAGGTAGATTAGACCCCAGTGGGCAGGAGCACCCGGTTCTGCCCATCCTGGACAAAACTGAGGTCCCTTCATGGATTCTGACACAGACCTTAGACTCCACCCACCCTGGGGTTAGTGAGCACACTCCCAGGCCTGCGGGAGCTGGGTGGTCACCAAGCCCAAGGCAGGTCAGCACCAGGGGAGGGGCCTCAGCAGAGCCACGCTGCTGCCAGGACGCTACAGCTGTCACTGCCACACCAGCTGCGGGCCCTGGCCGCAGCCTCGGCCTCTCCCTGTGCTCCACCTGCTGCAGCCCCAGAGAGGGCCAGGGGTAAATAGGGCTGCCACTGCCTGCCGGGGAGCATCTTGGGGCTTGGCACGCTTTGGGTCCTGCGAGGGGACTACAGATGTGTGATAGCAACAAGCATGAGACGCAGGAGGGGGCATGGAGAGACGCGGAGGGGCGGAAGGAAGGCGTCAGCTTGGGAGCCGCTGGCCTGATCGCCCCTGGGGGCGGGGGGAGTTCTGCTTCTAGTCCAGCTTCTTTGCTGGGGGTGGGGCCTTAAAACGATGCCCTCCAGGTAGCCCGAGCTTGGGAAGCCAAACACAGTAGATGGGGAGCTCGCTTTTGTCCCGCTCTGCGGAAATGTGGCTCTCTGAGGTGGGCAGGTTTCCTGCCCTTCACAGCAGCTCTCTGGGCCACTGCACTGCTTCTCCTTGCTGTCCTGGGCTCTCCACGGACTGTTCTGCCACAGAGTACAGTCCCGGCCGTCACAGCGGGGCTTCCTCAGTGTGCAGAGGGCTGGGGTCCTCTGGGTGCTGCCCAGCGCTAGTTCATCGGCCCCCGCGGCAGCCCTGAGACTGCCCTGTTCCTGTTTGTAGCTGAGGACACGAGCAGGGACCCTGGGAGGAGCTGGCCGGTGGCTGTGTGGCCCAAGTGGCTGAGTGCAAGCACCTGTGGGCTGTGCATTAAAGCTGGCGAGGCCTGTCACTGGAATGCTGAGCTATCCCACCGTGCAGGAGCAGGACAGTCTGAATGACTCGGAGATCCAGAGGTTGAAAGAAGAGGAGCCCCGGCCAGGGTGAGCTGGGAGGAGACGGAGAGAGCTCAAAGTGACTTCAGCAACAGCAGGCTCAGGCATGGAAGCACCTGGCCAGGGTCCCCAGTGGGCACAGGCGCTTGTCCGGGAGAAAGGTATACGGGCACCAGTAGCCATACCCCAGAAAGTCTTCCAAGAAAGAGGCAGCTAGCCGGGCGTGGTGGCTCACGCCTGTAATCCCAGCACTCGGGAGGCTGAGGCAGGAGGATCGGTGCGAGTTCAAGACCAGCCTGGGCTACAAAAGTGAGCTCAGGACCAGCCTCAACTGCATAACGAGACCCTGTCTCAAAAAGACAAAAAAAAAAAAAAAAAGAAAGAGGCAGCTGTCTTGTGTTGTCCTGATCATTGCTGTGGTTTTAGAAACTCAAATAAAAATCGCAGGCTTTCATCCACGGCACCAGAAACAGCAGTGGCTGGCTTTCGGGCGAAGCAGGGATGCACGGGCCTGTGTCTTGGTGCCACCCATGGCTGTTTCTTTCTTTCGAAGTCACTGGACAAAAACTTCTTTGTCCCTTCCGCTTTCCCTATAGAAAACACTGCTATCATGGCTTGTGTCCAGCAGTCCCCCAAAGCCGCAGCGGTCAGGGAGCGACTCTCTCAGAGGAGGCTGGATCTGGAGTGTGTGGCGCTGGGGCAGCTTCACAGCGCAGTGCTCAGGGCTCGAGGATCACGGGTGTGAGCGCTGCCTGCCCTGAGTAGCCTGGCTCGTGAGGAAAGGGCAGAAAGACGCTGCTAAGTGGTCGTGCTACCTCTGGGCCACCACGAACTCTTTCTCCTCTCAGACACCTGTGTCACTGTGCCCTGGAGCCAGCCGGCCTGGGCTGAATCCTCTGCAGGCCTCGAGCTGACAGACCCTTCCTTCCTTAACTTGTGGGTGTCGGGTATTTTGTCTGAGCAAAAAGAGACAAGTCACTAAGACAACTACCATGCAGTACCCTGAGAAAACTCCTCTGGAGGGCTTCAGGCCTGGCCCGTGTCTTTGGCCACGAAGCCTAGAGCCAGGGGCTGGCCTTGGTCAGCCAGGGCGAGTGAGCGAGCGGCCCTGCCCACATTCTGCTGGTCACACTGTAGGGGTTCTGCAGGGCTCGGCCACAGCACTCCTCTGGCAAGGAGGGAAGGATGCTCAGACGGACACCATCCGTGTTTCCCCACATCAGCTCCCCGGAGTGCTGCTCAGGCTGGCAGCTGGATTTGCAGGGTTGAGCAAGGGTGGTGGGAAGCACTCCTCCTCCTTCCGGGCTCTCGGGTGAGCCACCGTCCTTCCGACTGCCTCCGTTTCCTCCACTGCACACCCAGAGATTGCATTTATAGCTTAGCTGGTTCCCTGCATTTTCCTGGCCACTGTGGCGGCCCTCCCTTTCCAGCGTGACAAGGCCCAGGCTGCCCGTTACCTAGAGAACAGCAATCAGTCCAGTAATCTTGTTGACAAAGCTGAGGGCAGGCTTTCCACTGCAAAAAGCAGCTTGCAGGAATAATTGTCAGTAAGGCATGCATATAAGTCTAGGTGAGCTGTGTCTCTGCTGCTCTGCCTGGGCCTCCCACTCCTGCGTTCTGCCCAGCTCCAGGCTGGCCTGAGCCCCAAGGAGCTTCCTGAGGCTTGGGGAGTCTGCCCCTCAAGGATAGATAACCCCGGCAAAAGCTAGAAAGCCATTTGGCTAGACTGTCCTGGGTGAGATCTCAGATGAGGGGTGGCGCTGGCTACCTTCTGGCTCGGAGATTTTCTGCGATGGCTGGTATCCACTGGGCTGTCCCTTGGCATTGCAGTCAGCAGAAAGTAATTTCTAACTATTTACTTGACGTTGCCAAGCTGTCTCCTGAGCCGTGTGTCCCAGTGTTGAAAGAAGAATGGTCCCCTCTGCAAGGAACTGCTTCCTATTCTATTTCTTTCTGGGAGTGTGAGCTTGAAGCCATGCCAGGACTCAGAAAGGCCAGTATCAGTCACTCTGGCCCCAAGCGTTCTGAGCGAGGATCTTTCTGGGTGCCCACCACTGGGGTCCCCTGGGGTCACAAGCCCCCTGCTCATTAGCATCTGCAGATAAGAGGCTCATGGCTGGAGCACACCTGTTGGAGTGCACCTGAAAGGAGACGACAGGGAACTCCCCTGAAGACCTTGCTGGGATGGGAACCCCAGGCTTGAAGTTGCACCCTTGGGAGCTGAACAAAGGGTCAGTGGCCAGCCTCTGGTGCACCCCTGGGTCCCCCTCAGAGTCCAGCTCTGTAAGCTCAGATTTCTCTAGAGGGTTCAGTCAATATGGTAGAGGCAAGCTAAGCCCACAGGGGGAATGAGGACTTAGACACTTGTCTTTCCAGAAATCTCCCCAGGACACCCCACAAGATTGTCCCAGGTGAGGCTCTCCACAGGGGTGCTGGTTTAGCTGAAGCTGCCGGAAGGGGAGCGCCTGCTGGGTGAGCTGGCAGGCAGACCCGAGCGAGCGGGGGAGGTTGTGGCTGTGGTTTCAGTGCCTGGAAGCAGCCAGGTGATCTTATTTCTCCAGAAGGGAAGATTGGGTGGGATTCAGGTGCGGTTGACCAGGGGTCTGATGTGTGACACGGGCTCTGCCCATGGAAGAATGGAAGCCAGGGCTTTCTATAGAGTTGGCTCCTCCCTCTGCCTCCTCCAGTGCTTCTGATGCAGGGGCAGGACCCGGTGGCTCTGTCCCTGCAAAAGCAGCGTGACGTCCTAGGCGTTCAAAGCCTAGGCTGGCGGGGTGTGCAGGATGTGTGGCGCGCCTGGTGGGTACTGTGGCTTCCCCACCTGGCCTCTTTTTCTCCCTGTATTTCTGCCCCCTTGTCACCAACTTGCACTTGTACCAGAGGACAAATCCAGGGTCATTTCTCCTAAAGGATCATCCAGTGTTGAAACACTGAGTCGGGAGGAGCAGACTTTCCCTGGGTGTGGAGCTGACTAGCGGAGAGCAGGCCCTGGCTAAGGCCAGCCATCACCAGGCATGAGGTCCCTGGAAGAAACAGCTGCCGTGCTCTGCCCTCGCAGTCTGAGGCCGGCTCCCTGAAGCGTTCATGTGTGACTTGATGGAAGCAAAGGGGGTCCCGGGCTAGGTTTGGGGAAGTGGCTGATGTATTTCGTTTAGGCAATGCCGTTGAGTGTAGACCCAGCTCACTGCCTTGATCCAAGTCTTGGCTCCAAAGCACTTGGTTTCCCCGTGCCTCTGTTTCTCGTTCCCAAGATAGAAAATAACTGTACTCACTAACGGTGCCCTGGGGAGGCTTGGCCTAGAGGGCCGTGTCTGCTCTCACTGGCAGTGGGCACGGGAGAGGTGCCCAGGAGCGAGCCCAGGGGCAGCGCCACGCCCCAGCCAGCCTGTCCTCTCGTCTGCCGGCGCAGCGCTTCCCTGGCCTGGGGCTCTGGAGAGCCAGCCTGCCCTGAGCTTCGGCGTGGGCCTCTGTACATCAGGTCTGCTCCCGGCCTCAGCTCTGGGACGAGAATCAGATGGAATAGATCACATAGCATTGGTCAGGCCTGGCACACAGGAGAAACACGCAACCTTTTCTTAGTTCAAGGGTAGGGGTCTGCCCAGATGTCACCTCTAACCGTGAAAAGCTTTAGGGGACGAGGGTGGAAAAGTGTCCCTCCCCTGTGAGGAAGTGCCCTCACTTCCCTGAGGAGCAGGAAGGGAGCCTAAGAAATCCACAAGGCCCAGGCAGAACAAGAAGAGTGGGGCCACCCGGGGGTGGGCTGTGCGAGCGGCAGGAGCGAGGCAGAGCCTGGCTGGGGTGCACGCCATGTTGTAGCTGTCCCCACTACTCACAGCCCAAGAGTGACCAGCGGCCCTGGCTCAGCTCCTCATCCTCCTGGGACCCCTTGTATGGCCCATTGGGCTGGCAGCACCTGACAGGTGGCCAAGGGGCTCTGAGGTGAGTACAGCTGGGGACCATGCCTGGGCTTTGGCTGGCATGGACTCACTACCTACCTGCATAGCTGTGTATTTCCCCAGTCACCTCCCGTGGGTGTCAGGGAAGGGCAGCCAGTGTGCGTCTTTGTGTGTGTGTGTGTGCCTATGTGTGTGCGTATGTGTCCATTTGCGTGTCTCTGTGTGTGCCAGAGTGTGTCCTCATGTGTGCCCATGTGATCATGTGTGCATGTGTGTTTCTGTCTCATGCGTAGAAGTGGGAAGGCTGAAGCCCTGCCATCCTCACCCTGATGCCCCATCATGCCCCAGAGACCCAGCGCCTGGCACAGGATCAGCCCTACACACCTTCCCTGCGGCAGGGGCATGGAACATGTCTGGGAAAGAGCTAAAAGTGGCAGGAAACATCCTGTTTCAAAGGTCTGACTTCCGGTACTTAAGCTCTGCGGCGCCTGCCCCACCTGCACTGGCCTCTGCAGGCCAGGGAGATCCCAGGCTGGAGGCCAGAGCCCCAGGCTCCGGGAAGCTCACGGTCATCCGCACCCTGCGTCTTCTCGCCACGCTCCTCAGTGCGTCCTGCTGCCCCACAGCTCTTCTCAAAGTCCGGGAGCAGAGCCGCAGCACGGGCAGCTCCCTGGCGGTGAGGAGCAGAGGCGCGTGCGCAGAGTCCATACATCCATGCCTCGGAATGGCCACGCCGGTTTCTGCCGTGCTTCTCGGCCAATCACTTCTGTCCAGTTTTCAGGCCTGGGTCTGGGGACTGAGGTCCCTGGAAAGGGCTTTTTGCACCAGCTAGGACTTGTGGTGCTTTAAATAGCATGTCTCCTCGCTCGTTCCAGAGTCCTCGTGGCTGGCCGTGTCCTCAGCCACACGGAGGAGCCCTTCCATCCACCTTGGACCCGGCCCCCCTCCTTGAGGCGCGCGCCTTTGCGCCAGCCACCAGCTCCCTGGCTTGTTTTGAGGAGCAGGGTCCGGTCATAGAACAGCGGTAGGTGGAGGGGGAAGGCGCACTCCCTGGGCCCCTGTGTAGGTTGGAGCACGAGCCTAGGGCGGGGGGGGGGGGTGTCGGGTACTCGAGCAGGGGGTCTTGCGGCCACAGGGAAAGACCCCCAAGGCCTGGCCCGAGCGTCCAGCATTTCCTGTCCAGCTCCTGTTTCCTTTTTCTCCTGCCACTGTGTTCTCTGCCCGTCTGTCCAGCACTCAGGCTATGGAGCCGTGGGCCCCTTCTCCACGTGGGACCTGGCTCTGGGATTTCACATCCAATATCGGCAAGTAACCCAAGTGCGGATGGGTCTCGCTCCGCTCCCTGCAGGGAGCCCACGCTGGGACCTCGGCCGCGCGTCTACCGTTCGGCGCAGCCCGGTGCCTGGGTCCTAGGCCCAGCCGGCAGGCTTCCTGCCTGCCTGCTCAGCACGGTGCCATTGGGCGGGCGCCCCGCGCAGTTCTAGTGCTTTCGCATCAGGTGGGCCCCAGCGAGGCCGCTTGGGGCTTGGCCCCTTAGGTGCACTGAGGGCTGGCTGACCCTCCTTCTCGCCTCCCATTGTGTTTGCTGCGCTTCTCCGACCCCTAGGGAAGTTGGGGAGCTACTTCTGGGCAGTGTGGCCCGCCAACCACCACTTGGAGCCCTGACCACGAGGCCCACCCCTGGGCCGGCCACAGGTGCCCACCCCACAGTGAGGTCCTACTGGGGGTTACCCCACGCCTTGGGAGCCCTCTGTGTCCAAGTCACTTGGAGGGGTGGCTGTAGACATGGTCTGGTCTCTAGGCATGGTGCTGGCAGGTGCTGAGCACTTTTTCTTTTATTTTTCATTTATTTTACATTAAAAACCTCATAGAGGTCCAGAAGGATGAAGCATATGTATTTTAATAAGATCTGGTATACCTACCACAGACAGAAATAGAACACTGCTACTATGTGAGGCTTCTGAATGCCCGCCCAGATCTCACCTGCTCTTTTTCTGCTGATTGCTCTTCTTGCTGTTTTGCAGTGCTTAGGATAACCCGGGTCTGCCAGGGTGTGCTGGAAAGGCACACTACATCCTTCCCACTGTTCGTTCTTTCTTTCTTTTAAATAGATTTATTGGGGGAAGAAAGCTCCTGTCCAAGAGAGGAACAGGAGAGTGGGCCTGATCGGGTTGTCCCTGGGAAGCTGTCTCCTCCAGGGACTTTTATAGAGGAAAACCACGCAGAGAGGCAGTTCTGAGGTCATCTTCCCACTGTTCCTGTAGAAGCTCAGGATTATGTACATGCACGGCCAGGCCTGGTTCTCCGTCTCTGTCTCTCCCTGTCTCTCCCTGTCTCTGCCTTTGTCTCTCAGTGTCACTGTGTCGCTGTCTCTGTCTCTCTCCCCTTTTCCCCCACCTTTTAACAAGTATAACAAGTATAAGCCTAGCAGTGAAAAATAATAATGTGCCCCTTATTACATTAAATCTTCTAGAAAAAAAGAAATGCTCAAATGTTAGGGATCTGCGCCTCCTTGACTACGATTTTGTCTGTGCCTGTGCCACACCTTTCACTGTCCGCCCCGTTCCCTTCCCTTGGCACCAGGATGTTTGTCATCATTGTTTATTTGTTTTTTCTTTTGATAAAAAATAACAGCTGGCGGGCCCGGCAGGATGGCTCAGTGGTCTAAAGCGCCTGCTTAGGAAAGCTTAGGCGAGGGGCTGGGGAGATAACTCAGTAGAATA
>PVJA010033466.1:0-23274 GCA_004027025.1 Myocastor coypus | reverse complement strand
TCACAAGATCTGGTACCATGTGACTTCTGGTTCCTCTCCCAAGTCAAAACAACCATGAAAGGGGCATGTTTTCAGGACATTGAGGCAGCCAGGACAGCTCAACTAAGCACAATCAGGAAAGAGGAGTCTAGAGCTGCTGTAGGAAGTGGCAGGAATGACAGGATGAGTGTGAAGTGAGGGGGAGGATTTTGGGGAGAGCTCATGGTAGTGAGTCTTTTATTCTGGGAAATGTAAATAATTTAAACATTCACTGTATCCTTCATCCTTGTGTACTTTTTATTACCATAATTTTCTCTCACTAGCTAGTGCTTTACCATCTTAAAAACTGTCCCAAGTACCGTGGTCACTCCACTCCCCTGCTCCAAGCTTTGGTGACCTAATCTTACACAGTGCTGACATGGATGTTTTAAGGGATTTTTTTTTTTTTTTTGAGATAAGGTCTTCCTATGTAGTGCAGGCTGGCCTTGAACTTGCTTATGTAGCCTGGGCTGGCCTTGAACTCACAGAGATCTTCCAGCTTCAGTCTCCTGACTACTGGGATTGTACATGTGTACTACCACACTAGTATAGTTTCAGATCTTATGGCTTGTGGGATTCTGGGAGATGGTGGTGGCCCCTGTGGCCTTTACCTGTTCCTTTCAGGCACTGAACTGCCGTGGTGAAGCCCTTGGTCCGTGGCAGCAGGTGGTACTTTAATGGTGGCAGTCCCTTGGAGGTGGCCACCTCCATGCTGACACGGTGCTTGGTCTCTGTGAAGCGCGTCCCTTCACAGTACAGGAGGAACTGGAGGGACACAGAGATACAGGGTCACTTCAGGGCCCATGGGCTGCAGCCAAAGCCCCACTGGGAGAGCTCATGTGCTGCCCAGAGCCACAGCCACTTCAGACTCACAGAGCCATCTTGAAACAAAGCACCAGGCAGGAGCTTTAGTGTTGTTTTATTTCAAGGCTGAGAACAGCATCAGGCTCAGAAATCCAGCCCAGAACTGCTTTCTGGAAAGAACCCTCAGGAGAGAGGGAGGATTTGACCGTGTCTCTGAGCTGTGGCCTTTGACTGCCAAGGGACAGCAGAGCTAGTCTGTCTGGTCCCTACATCCTGGGCATTGCAAACCTGAGCTAGAAAGAGAGATTCTCAAGAGCTGGTTAGACACACATTAGGTCACTAGCAGTGGCATAGGACACTACCACATCTGCTCTCCCTCACCCCCAGGACTCAGCCATTCACTGCTAGTGGTAGGGACAGAGACATGGAGTCCAAGGAAGCTATGTCTCTGGATATCAGAGTCATATCAAGACCAAGTGACACCATCCCCAACTGCCTGCAACACTCACCCACATGTACTCGGGGTAGTCAGCCAGGCGCTTCAGCCCCTCTATGACGGTGTCCCGGTCCTCTTCCCACTTCCGCTTGCAGAATACAATCTCTAGGAAGTACCATGTCCAGCCGATGAGCGGCACGTACAGCAGTTCTTTCTTGGCCAGGACCTTGGAGCTCTGGGGGTGGGAGGGTGGGACAAGGGGGGCAGTGCCCTTCAGAGGTAGAGGGAGTGGGGTGGCCCAGCCAGGCCCTCTGCTGGAGGGGGTACCCTGAACCCTGCCAAGCAGCGCACAACACCCAGTCTGAGGAAGTGGGCTCAGACATGGGGCCTGGGCTTGCCTCAGCTCACTCACCCCCAGCACGCCAAAACGCTCGCACATGGTCCACCCACATAGGAAGTCGATCTCGAAGTTGTGGTTTAGGATGACAACCACATGCTCCTTCCCAAAGTGGTCCACGGTGGCCTGGTCAGTGAAGAGTGTGCACTCGGTGCAGGACCACCACTCCAGCAACATCACCAACTCTGCAGGCAGTGGGCAAGGGTGTTGGTGCGGCACTACCTACCATCTAGTCCCCAGGTACTAGGTGTGTGCTGGGGGTGTTCACTGGGGACAGGTACACAGTTCTCTGCCAACAGTGAGTTTCTAGGGCTTATGGATAATAAACTTTCTGGATACTCTTGGTACAGGCCAGAAGGGGCAGAGGTCCTCCCTGCTCCTAAGGTGACTGCTGGTCCTCAGGCACTATGTCCAAGGGCAAGCCACTTGGTTACCAACAGCTATGTGGGTAGGAGTGGACCCTGTGACCTGGGATTAATGGCTGGAAAAATTGGGAAGAGTCATATCTTACCTGGGATCATGGGGAGTCCTGCTCTCATGCTTCCTTAAGTTCTATGTTCTGGGGCAAATTTTTGCAAATTTAAAGCCATTGAACCACATGGACCCTGCTCAGCCTCACGCTGCCCATTGCTGCACAGACACAGGGATCTATATGCCATGTGGCCCACACACTGCAGCCTGCCCTCCTAGCTAATGTTGGCATCTGTCCCACAGCCCCTGAGCTCCAGCCCAAGGACTGCAGATACTGAAACACAGGTGGTCACCTGTCCTGACAGCCCTGCTGGGGCCCACAGGCTGCATGTGGTCTCTTCATGAGGAGGTCTGGTCTGAGGGGTTCATGGTGAGAAGTCATGCATCGCTGCCCAGCAAGGAGCTGAATGTATGCGAGTCCCTTTCAGAGGAGCTGGTGTTGGTGTATGGTCCATACCGAGCAGGGGCTGTGCACATCAGCCAGCACCAGCACCACATGACCACAGCTGCTGGAGAAGGACAACCTTCTAGGATAGTACAGAATAGTCTTGAGAGTCCTGACAGTTCTGGTGCTTGACACTAATCCATCCTTCCTCAAGGTCACCATCAGAGTCAACTGAGCACTGCCCTAGAGACAGAGGCAGGTGATGCCGATGGCTCCAAAATGGAGAGCAGCAAGAATGGGTGTGAGGGGGGTGGGATGTGGCCTGATGACATGGTGTGCCTCTTGAAGGGAACACCGAGTTACAGCCACTTCGGAGAAGAGACACGCAACCAGAGGATAAGGGTAGATGGTGGCTGCCAGGCTGGGACGGGAAGTGTGAGGGTAGCTGCCCAGTGGGGTGAGGTGCACCCACATGGCAAGTGCTCGGGAGTGGCTGCCCTGACCATGCTCTGAGGGGGTGCTAACTGCATCAGGCTCATGAGAAAAGTGAGCTGTAGCATGGCTGCACTATTGAACAGGGCTATCTGTCCTCTCTAAAGGACCCAGCGACATGAATCTGGGGTCTGGTGCCAACTGGAGCACACAAGCTGCATGTGGTCTTTATGAGATAAGATCTCACTACGTAGTCCAGGCTCATCTTGAATATGTGGTGAACCACTTGTCACAAATCCTGAGTGCCAGGATTACTATTATGCACCACCATGCTTTACTTGTAAGTCTACTGTTTTTTTGTTTGCTTGCTTTTTCTTTTTTTATTAAAAAAACAGGATTTTGTTATGTATCCCCAGGTCGGCCTCAAACCTGCAGTGATCCTCAGGCCTCAGCCACTCAAGACCTGGGATTACAGATGTGCACCATCATGCCTGGTTTTCAAGTCTATTTAAAAAATAGTAATAATAAGCAAAGATTTGTGGGCAGTAAATGCTCTTGGTTTTTGTTTACTCAGTTTTGCTATTGTTTTAATTCATTCCTCCTCCTGAAAGGGTACTTTGTTGATGTCACTTTGGGGGCTACGGTGATAGCCTCCGCATGCTGAGGTCCCTCATGGTCTGCCTAGGCTGTTGTAGCTCCTCTATCTTTACCTCTTGGCATCCTGAGACCTTCTCATGGTTTCCGGTGGCCCACTATGTCATGGTATGTCCAGGCATGGCTCTGTTAGCATCCCTGTGTGGGTGCTTGCTTGCTGCCTGTGAGGCACAATGTTCCTGTGGCCCCTCACCGTTGCCTCTCGATTCTCTCCTTCTGGTGATGATGGGCACTCCATTTTTGGCCTTCTCCTCCACCCCCACACCTCCAGCAGCTGTTTAGTCTGTCTCATCCTCTGGCCACTCTACAGTGCCTGGTAGTGCCTTAATATTTGTCTCCAGGCCCCATGTCCTACAGTTAACACCGTCATCCTCAGGTAAAAGTCCTGTCAGGTGTTCCCCATTATCCATTCATGCTAGGCTCCATCTCTGCTCTGGCCACACCAGGCCTCTCCATTTTCCCCCAGACCCATTCAAGGGTACAGTGCAGACTGGCTCAGACTCCTCTCCTGGTGGCCACTGTCGTGGCTCTGGAGGCAACCATGTCACCCACTTCCTCAACCACCCCTCATTTAGCACAAGGGATCTATTGAGAAGGCTTGGCTGTTCCACAGCTGTAGAAACTGTCAGAAATGCAGGCTGTCACTCAGTCTTTATTAATCCGTATTTGGCCTTTTGCGGGTGTTCTTGTTGCTGTTAGACTCAGGAACAACTCACTTGCATATCTTAGATTGTAGGCTCTCTGGTTCAGTTTCCACAGCTTTTCTTTAGTAGTGGACACAAACCAACTAGGAGCCACAGCTCCCAGAACACAGGCCTGGCCTCCAAAGCCCTCATAAGAGGGCACAGATGCCATCCTCCTGAGCCAGTGGGAGGATTCAGGGTCTGCAGACAGCACCATAGGCCCCAGTGGCAGGGTAGTGTGGAGGAAGACAGTGAGGCCTCCCACTCCCATTCCCTAAGCAATGCCTTCAGGGTGCCCACCTCTTGTTGGGCTCTGTAAGCCACACCAAGGGGCTTACACAGTATAAGATGTGAAGGCAGCGTGCTGATGCTGTCATGTGCCTTCCTCTTCCACTTAAAGAGAATCTTCAGGATGGCTCCTCTACCTGTAGGAGGCCAGCGTGGCCTGGGTGGCTCTTTCCAAGGGATATTTCATGCTTGGTCTTGTGTAGGGCAAGAGGGTCACTGCCAGCTGTATGGCAAGACAGACACAGCAGAATGAGGCTCCCTGCTAGTGGGTCTGCATGCTCAGTGTGCTCCACACATGCTGTCTTGGAGGAGTTGAGTTGAGGTTATGGACAGGGACTCAAAATGGTAGGGATGGGTCAGGGATGTGCTGGTCGTGCAGTGCCACGTATGGGTAGCCCCTTCATGTGCAAGTGGACGGTGGCTAGACCTCCACACCTGGCCATAGTTGGGGACCCTAGTGTGTGCCTGAGGCTTGGCCATGACAGAGTTGATAGCCCACAACCTTCTACCTTCATTGGTCAGTGTTTGCAGTAGTAATGGCTACATTCCTCATGGGGTGCTGGGTGCCTGGATCTCACAGCTTCTCCCTTTGCCCAGCTCCTCCCTACCCCTCTGCCCCTCTTCTACCTTGTGCTCCCCTCCCCACAGGTAGATCTATCTCTACTTTCTGTTACCCGCTTTGCTCTTTGATTGACCTAAACTTTGGGTTTCATCCACAGCCCCAGGCTGAACCACAAGAAACCACCAGATTCACAGTTCAGATGGCCCTATGTGGGACACCCAGGGCCCAACCAAGCCAACCCCATGTAGCATGGAATCCCAATCCCCTTCCCGAGCAGTGGTTGGGGCAACAGTGGGAAGGCGGGAAAGTAGGGCACTCACGGCTCCAGAGTGAGTAAGCCAGGCGGCAGTTGAGGCGACGGTAGAGCTGCTTGTTGATGGGCCACAGGGCCAGTGTGCACAGCTGCACAAAGTTAATAACCAGCCCACTGACCACAAAGACAAAGCCAATCAGCAGGTGCACGGCAAACTGCGTCTTCAGGTAGGCAAGCAGACCCATGGTGCACACTCAGGGTCGGGCACAGGGGCCCTCGCTGAGGATAGCTGTCCTGTGGAGAGACAGGACAGTCAGTGGGTGGGGAGACAGATCACACTGTGCCTGCCTGGGATGTCAGCTCTTCTGATACAGACACAGGCACACACTCACACAAACATGCATACACACACACACAGAGCCTTGTATATGTATCACCATATGCACACTCTACACTCACTGATGCCATACCACATCCAACACACTAATATCATGCCACATACAAAAACACACACTCCCTTCCCTCACTAACAACACACAACACACATGCCTTAGTCAGTCATGATACCACACCATACCCCAACATGCTAACACCAGTCCTAACTACATACATTACATACATGAGCATGCTAACACTATACTGTAGCACATCAATACATGTGACAACACAAATACACTAACACACTGTAGCCATAGACCACTGACCAGCAGCACACACCACTAACACTCAGACTACCACACACCACTAACACCAACACCAAATACATGAGCCACTAACATGCTAACACCATGCTCCCCAACAGTAACATCACAGATATACCCAACATGTCATCACCATACATACCACTAATATCACACATACACTCAACATGCTATACCACTAACATTACACATACCCCAACACACTGATACCATGTACACACTATACACAGGAATTCTCATGCTATATGCACACAGACATACTATATGCATTTGCACACATTCCCATACTAACAAGAATAAAAGAGAGTGAGTCGGTAGTACATGCCCAGGTTGACAGTGCAGGCTCTGTCCTGTTATTTTATCCACTCAGCACCTCCCTGGAAAGGCCTCTGTAGGAGCAGACCAGCCATACCCCACTTGCCTCACCCACACTATTGTGCAGACCTAAGTGACAGCCTTTTCTCTGGTGGAGGTGGTGGGGGCAAGAGGCCATCTACTCATCCTCTGTAGTATCCCTAGCAGCTCCCACTGCAGGCTGGCTGCGCTGCTGGCATTGCCCTGTGATGCCAAGCATGTAGGGTAGGAACATCATGGGCCATCAACCTCAGCCTGCCCCATGCCCTATGCCCAATGGTGAGCTCTACCACTAAGGAGTCAGGGCCCAGGGCACCACTCTGCTGTCTCCCTGGTGGTGTGGAGATGTGGATGACCCTAGCTCCCTGCCATGAGTACAAAAGGATGCCTTTGCCATACTAGGCAGAGGCTCCACTGTGTGCTGCATGAAGACTTGCCCAGGACAGGCTGGCCAAGTGATGCCTCAGTATGTCCATGTCAGTCACTGCTTGCATGGCCTGGGGTGAGTAGCAGGTCCTGCTAATGACGGAAGCACCTGGGCAGGTTCTCTGGGCCCATATTCTCCAAGTGCTCATAGCCTGCTGATCCTGAAAACTGAGTTAGCGATATTGACTGATTTATGCGACCAAGCTTGGTAACTCTTGAAGCAGCTACAGAAACTAACTCACTACTCCCAACAGAGGATGAGAAGTAGAAATGGATGGCCACAGAAGTTCGGGACCTTGTCTGTTCCAGGTCTGTCCCCCACAGAGACCACAGTCCCCTGGGTCCCAACTTGGCCTGGCAGCTGAGCAAGCTAAAGCAGAGTTGCTCAGTTGCCAGCACATGACCACATGGAGGCAGCAAGGAGCCAGATCCTAGCACATGCAGAGAGGGCCCCAGTTTAGGCTCTCCACCAAGCCACCCAGGAGGCAGGGCCCTGGGGGCATCATACTGTCACCTGGCTTCTTTTCTACCCTGGGATGTGCTAGGGCTGGCACCGGGCCTATTGTTGACCACCCTCTGGCCCTGCAGACCGGGGAAATGGCCCTGCCATGTGGCCCTCAAGAAGCCAGCTCAGAGCCCATCCAGCCCCACTCCAAACCTGCCAGTTCCACCCTGCTGCTGGGTACAAGAATCTGGTTTGTAAAAACCCTCATCAAACCACTTACATACAATTACACTATGACAAGTCTGGTCACACAGAGAAGGAGGTGCCCATCTGTTACCTCCACTACCTTGCCAACACAGCCTGCGTTCTGACAAGCTCGTCTCATCTGAAGCTCACAGGATGGGCCTGCATGCACTCAGGCATGGCTGGCCCGGGAAACACCCCAGGAGCCCACCTCACTTATGCTGCAGTTGCCCAGAACCTCCACTGCATGGAGGCAGCATGTGCCCCACCACCTGCAGATGGTACACAGGTTGGCCAGTCTCTGGGACCACCCTGCACATCTCTGGAGCATGTTGGTGTGGCCGAGTCCCTGGGCCTGATCTGTCACCTGAATGTGGGGACTGGAAAGCTTGCTAAGGCCTGGAGAGGCCAGACTACTGGTCTACATGTGGGCCTTACACTGTGAGCACATATCTTAACTCTGCCAGGGACTGCATCAGGGTCAAGCCTTCTCAAGAACACATGGGCCCACCATGTGCTGAAGGGCTGGCTTTGGATCATTTCCTGCTATATGCTCAAGGTCACTTCTGCCAGTCCCCTAAGCCCCTGAAATGGTATTTTATGGTGTTCTGTGGGTGTCTGTCCAGCTCCTGGCCCTCTGGATCCTGGATGTGGGATGCAGAACCTCCCTATAATACTACTGTGACACCCCAGAACTCAGCACTGCAGTGTTACACATCCTGCTGCATTCGAGGTCTAGTAATCCCCTCATCCCAGAACATACCAACCCTCCGAGTCAAAGGCTCTGAGGTCTTCCGGTGACCCTTAAAGATGGCCCTCCACATGACATGGCATGGAGTAGCATGCTAGCTCTTCATGACTATAGCTACGAAGTCCCTGACCAATAAAACTGCAGGGATACCAGTCAAACCTCATGGAGCAGATGCTCAGTCACCTCTGCCACCTGCTTGAGGCCTGATAGAGTCAGAAGGCAATCCTGAGGCATTTGGAACCAAGTTGGTCTAAAAGGTTTGTCATTATTGCTGTAGTGTAAAGTAAAATTCATCAGCCAGATATGACAGTGCATGCCCTAATCTCAGCATTCTGAGGGACTGAGGCAGGAGGAAAGCAAGTCTAAGTCCAGCCTAGACAGCATAAGGAGACCCTGCCTCAAAGAGAAAGATGAAGGACCAGGGATGCCACTTAGCACAAAGGGCCTGACTCAATCCTCAGCAGTATAAGAAAAAAGGATTTGGGAAAGGAGGGAAGATAAGAGGACCTGAGCTTCGCAGGCAGCCTCAGCTGATGCTAGGCACCATGAGAAGGAATGAAGGAGACATAGCAGGCAGGAGATGGTGCAGCTACGAGGTGTGGGGACAAGGCAGGCTGGGCCCCGGGGACACCACGAGGGGAGGACCACCCAGGCCCTGTCCCTTTACCCCACAGCCCTGGGGCAGGGAAGGTATTTTTAAATGAGCTCAACCAGAATTTCACAGGAATCAAGCAAAATCCTATCTTGGAGGCTTGACGGGCAAAGCCCAGTCCTCAGGTGAATTCTCAGGCAGCCATACAAAGCAGCCTATCCCATCTGTGTATGCAATGCAGGAGGGAAACTGCTGCTAGTAGAGGGTGGTGTATCCTAAGCCTGAGGGTCACTGCCATCTACAGGGAGAGGTGACCGCTCACTGAAGGAAGTAAAATGGGATGAAGACTAGAGAGAAGTTTCGCTCTTACAACATAGAAGCTCCCAATCACTGGTACCTATTCCCCCACTAATTCTGGGCCCAAATTCCACTGTCTTCCCATGGCTTCTATGTGTGCTAGCTCATAGCCCATTGCACGTGTTGATCATCAGGCAGGGGAGGATGTGATGGTCCCCAAGATAGGACAAGAACAAAGGCAGAACTCATGGCAGAGCTGCTCAGCAGGGGCCCACACATGTCCTGGCTGAGTCACACCATGTTCCCTAAGCCCTGGAACAGAGGTCAGCCACAGGTGCATGACAGGAGCTCTCATGGAGGAAGTGGCACTGGTGACTTCTGGCGGCCTCCACAAGCCTGTATGCTTTCCGCATCCTCTGGCCATCAATCAAGGAAGCTAGTGTTGGCCTGGGAAGATGAGACCACACGGTGATGGGCTAGGCCATCTCAGCGAGGGCCCCAGGCTTCTGACAGATAAGACTGATCCTAGAAGCCAGGAAGAAACCAAACTGCTGACTCACAAAGCCCAGTGTCCACAAAGGCGGGGGTCTCACCTTACTAGGTCCTGAGGGAGCACAAGACCGGAAGCTATTCACAAATATGGCCAAAGCCTATTACTAATCCTCCAGTGTCAGAACTAGACAAGAAATTCCACAGTTCCCTAACAGGTGAATGGGGTAGTGGGGAAGGGCCAAGATACAACAGAAGGGCAGGAGGGACATGTCCTGGCCCCAATCATTGAGCTTCAGGGCCCACACACACCGTACAGCTCAGCTGGTGCAGCCTGTGGCTCCATCTGAGTCCACGCTCCAAATCAGACACTACTTGAGACCCACACCCCCAGGCAGGCAGCCACCATGCTGCCCTCAGGTCCAGGTCCTATGCCACACACCTCAAAACAGACCTCCATGGACCACAGGACTTGCGTTTCTGCCATCAAAAGAGTAAAATATAGGATGAACTTGGAACCATTCATGTGCTTGGAAATCTCTTTGCATCGTTTAGATTCTCTTAGAATCTCCTTCTCAATCCATGGACAAACAGGTAGAATTAAATGACAGCCTGAAGCCATCCTCTGACCCTTGGTGGGCAGGTGACCAGCCTGACTGGGGACAGCAGCACAGTTGGAGCCTCAGGTGGTCATGCAGGCAGTTCCAGCCAGGGAAGGCTCCATGAGCAAAGGAGTCACAGGACCCTCTAAGGCGCCAGAAGGGTTGGACAGAGCAGCATGTGTGTGGACAGAGGGTGGAGTCTGGCTTGGCTACCAGCCAACTGAGGGGGTTAAGGAAGCCATCTCTGTCACCTGAGTCTTTGTCACTTCTGATGCTGTCACTCACAGGTCCAGCATGTAAGACACAAGTGCCAGGTTGCACCCACAAAGTACAAGGCTCCTGTGCCCTGGGCATACACAGGGGACACGGTGTGGCAAGCCTCATCCCTGTCACCATGAGCCATCTCCACTTACTCCCTCCAGCCACAGACCTAGGGAAGTGGAGAGATCTTACTGAGGATGAGTCCTGCCCAGTGCGCACAGGGCTTTGCATGTGGTAAGGGGGTACCACAGGGCTCTCAGGCTCCAGGACACACCAGACATGATGACCAAAAGTACCATGGCTGTTGGAGGAACCCAGGAATACTGGGGGTGAGAGAGATGTCACAGTGGAACACTGCTGCCCTGTGAATCTCAGCAAGGAAGGCGATGGAGCATGGAGTAGGGGCCACAGACCTCAGGACAGACCAGGCCCTGGTGCCACTGAGAAGGGAGCTGGCAGAGGACTCCAACCCCCACCTACCCTAACCTCTGAGCTGCAGGGTGTTCTGATGGTGTCCTGTTGAGCAGAGGCGATGCTGGTGGGGGTGGAGGGCTGTACACAGCACCCAAGGCTGATGACTACACAATGGCCCTGTGACAGCTACCTGGGTGAGGCAGCGCTTCTCACACCAGGGCAGTGTGGGGCTAGTGAAAGAGCATGGCGGGTGCTTCACACACAGGCAGAGTGTGCACCAATGTGCACACAGACATGGGGAAGCCACCACTGCCTCACCCTGAGCTGCGCATTCTCATGTCACTTGCTCTAAGACATGGCAGGCATTGCGCAGTACCTGTCACTGGCCAACACTGCTCAGGAGCTCCTTACATGTATTCTACAACTTATAAAGCTATATGGAAAGAAGGTTCCAATTGCCTTGGAATGTGGAAAGCTGTCATTGCCACCCTCATGACATTAATTCTGACTGGCAGGCCAGGTGCAATGGCACACACCTGTCCTCCAGTACTCTGGGAGGCGCAGGCAGGAGGCAAAATAAAAAATAAAAAAAAGGCTAGGGATGCAGCTCAGTGAGAAGGCCCTGGGCTCAATCCTCAGAACTGCAAAATGGGCACGGGATAGAAAGCCTGGCACAGTGAAACTTCATGATCTTCCTTTGTCCATCAGTGAAGAAGGCTGCAGGACAACCTGTGCCCCAAAATCCAGGGTGGACAACACAGCGGGTGGAGACAAAAGGGATCCCACCTCCAGGCTAGTGTTTTGCTGTGGCTTCTCTGGAACCCAAGACCCAGGTGCTGTGGAGAGGTCAGGAGTAGCTGCTGAACACACTTAGGGACTTGGACAGCAGGCAGTGTTTAGGTATAGGACACACAGATCTAAGCAGAATATGAGACCAGAGTATCACAGCACCCATGAGACGGCACTGGACACACAGCAGTACAGTGTTCTTGGAACAAGCAAGGCACCGAGGAACCCTGCATGGTGGTGGAGTGAGCACTATCATGCATTCAGCCCTCAGTGGCCAGATCTAGGTGCTGAGGGAGGTGCCCAGGCAGGGCCCCGAGGGTCAGGACACAGCTGGTACTCTTGGCATTGCATGGTGCTTCCTGTCCATGAGTCCCAATCTGGAGACCAGTGCAGGCCTCAACCACACAGGGGCTATAGAGGAACAGTTTTTAAGCTGTCGTCAGTAAGACAATGTAGAGGGTCAAACGACAAGAGTGGCCATGTCACCCAGACGCAGCATGACATATCCTCCCATTAGCAAATGATCAGGCCCAGTGTCTCCCTGGGAAGGAGGAAACTTTGAGGATCAAGGAGACACAGGGCCTGCCTCCCTGCTGCCATCTCCTGGGAGGGTCCAGGGTCCAGGCAACAGGTTCCCAAGTGCTCCCCAGAGGGGTGGCAGAGCCACCAATGTTGATGGCAGCAGTGTAGTTGGTTTATGGTCTTCCATTGCCCACCTACTCTGGAGAGCTGATTTTCAAAACTGACATAAATCAGGACCTGAGTCCTTCATGCTTCCTTCCTTTCAATGGGGCATTTACACCCTTCTTACTGTGTTCTTTTCTTAAGCCCCAAATGACACCAACCTGCAGTTTGGCTCTGATGTCTACCCATTCCACCCCACCTACAGTGGCCACTTTGGAACATAAAGGATGAGAACTGTGTGTATCACGCCCTGACTACCTGCCCCCAGTCATCTGGCTTTCCTTGCTTTGGGGAATGAATTTCTTTCTGTCCCTTCACTCAGTTAGTGCTGCTCATTGTTCCTCAGAGGTGCCTGGGCCTGCCCCACAAGTCCTGGACTTTTCTTTCTTTTTCTTTCTTTCTTTCTTTCTTTTCTTTCTTTCTTTCTCTTTCTTTCTTTCCTTTCTTTCCTCCCTCCCTCCCTCCCTCTTCCTCCCTCTGTCCCTCTCCCTCCCCGTTTCATCAAACTCAGGATCTTTTTTTTTGTCTTTTTGAGACAGGGTCTCGCTATGCAGTTGAGGCTGGTCCTGCACTCACTTTTGTAGCCCAGGCTGGTCTCGAACTCGCACCAATCCTCCTGCCTCAGCCTCCCAAGTGCTGGGATTACAGGCGTGAGCCACCACACCTGGCTTAAACTCAGGATCTTATATTTGCCAGGTGGGCACTTATGGCACTGAGCTACATTCCTGGCCCCTCACAAGTCCCCTTCTAACATGAATGCTGTCCCCAGTCATGTCAGGGACCATGGGCCACATGAGTTCCTTACCTCCCTCTTCTCTGTCCTTCTCCCGCTCTGCTCTGGACTTGAGGCAGCCAGCACCCTAGCTGAGGGTTTGGTGACCCTCTGCCCAATAGCCAGCAGGACACAAGACAGCCAGTGACTGCTTTGCCACGTCCCAGAGCAGGAACGTGGCCAGTGTGCCAAGTGGGTGAAAGGTCAGAAGCAGAGCTAGAATTGTGGCACAGGCCTCACCCATGTGGCCCAGGAGCTTAGCCTCAAGCAATCCTGGCAGTGGGCACCACGCCCCTGGGCAGCATCAGATGGCAGGATGGCATTACCCCATGTCTCATGCTGGGGCATGAGAATCCTGCACCAACTTGGTCTCCAGGCCTTGCTGACCCTCTATCCACCTTTCCTAAGGGCAGAGATCAGTAGAGCCACCTGGCACCCCCCCCCCAATGCTGTCCTCACCTTCTGTGGGTACCCACTGCTCTGCTGAAGGACTGAGCAGTAGGGACTCCAGGCACAGCTGTACGGAGAGGTTGGGGTACAGTGCAGATGAAGATAGTGAAGGTCAGACTGGGAACATGGACTTTATTGGAGGATGAGGGGTAACAGGGCAGCACTGCAGCAGTGACCCATAGCACTGTCCATGTCATGCCACACTGCACTACCTATGCACAGGCATGGGCACCAGGGCCTGGCTTCCTCCTGCAGGCCAGGCTTCCAGGGAGCTCCAGGAGTATGACTGTTTACACCATAATCTGGGCTCAGTGGATAGTTGATGAAAGTGTGTGGAAGTAGCACAGTGAGCACCAAGAAACCACTGGCTTTTTAGCAAAACCCAGAGGTGTGCAAAGCAGGAAAACAAAACTTATGGTTATCTTAAGAGACACACGAGGGTTCAAATTTAACTTCTATTCATCTCTCATGAAAAGGATGCAGCCCAGTAAAACAAGAAATCAAGGCCAGCCAGACAGCTGAACAGACTAAAGCACCTGCTTAGGCAGAGCATAGCAGCCAGGGTTCAATCCCCAGTGTGCCATGCCGACCTGACCCTAGAGTATGCTGAAATAACAATTGAGATTGGGCAGGGTGGCGTGCACCCATAACCCCAGCACTTAGGATGCTGAAAACAGGAGAATGACCACTAGTCCGATCTACATAGTGAGACCCTGTAGACTCTGTACTAAATACATTTTTTTTAAAAAAATTGCTTTAAGAAAAAAGGAGTCAAGTGAGGAGGAAGACATGGGAAATGATTTCATTCTTGTATAAAGAAAAAGCCCAGGAACTTCAGATATTTTCCAAAGAAAATGACCACCTTAGAACAGGAAGTTGGAGAAATATTCTCAAGAAAAAGTAGATTTTGCTCAGTAAAAGTATAATTAAGAAGCTAGAAGTTTTTGATATTGAAGAATAGAATGTTTTTCTTTTCTCAGAGATAAAAAACAAAGCTGGGCATGGTGGTATGTGCTGGTAAGCCCAGCTATTTGGGAGGCTCAGGCAGGAGGATTGTTCAAGCCCACGAGCTCAGGCCAGCATGGGTGACACAGCAGGAGCCTAGAGATGGGGTGAGGTTAAACTTTTTCAAAGCACTATACAAAAACAGTGGGACTGGGATGATAGCTTAGTGCTCTGTCTAGCAAATACAAGGACCTGAGTTCAATCCCAGGTACCACATGTCATGTTGGCTCCAGAACCCCAGGTACACTGTGCCAGCCCTGAAACCGGGCATGGTGGCACACACCTGTAAACTGGGCATGGTGGCATACCCCAGCACTAGGGAGGACAAAACAGCAGGATCACTATGAATCTGAACTGCATGAGACCCTGTATCTAATTAATTAATTAATTAATTTAAAAAGACAGTGTGATCTGAGTACAAATCAGCTCGCCATGGGGCAGGATCTTCTATTGCCTGTTTATTGAGCTGCTCCAGGGTGGCAGCTAGATCCTATCTCAGTCATCTTGGATCATTCTCTGAGGCCCTCCATCTGGGTAGGCACCCCCAAAGTATGCCCCACACAGCATGGGAAGAAGTACTGGTGAAGCTGGGCCTGGAGCACTCAGGCAGCACAGCCCTAACATGAGCACTTACCATTTTAGTTTCTCATCCTAGGATAATGATTAGTAAGCTGCCTCCACTACCTGTCCTTGGAGGACCCCTGAGGACCAACGGAATGTATCTGGGGACCAACCGCATGTACGGCTGTCACAGCAACCCCTTCACGGCCACTCACCTGCCCTGGTCAACAGCCTGGAACCCTCTGGTCCCAGTCAGCCAGTTTAGGATCCAGGTCATCAAACAAAAGAGCTATTTTCCCGGCAAATAATGGATCACTGACCATGTGAGATGTCTGTAAAGCTGCACAACTCAGCCACTAATCCCAAGAAAAAACTCAATGCACAGGGTCCCCTAGACACCCCTATCCTAAAGATGGCCACTCCCTGGAAAGGCCCCTGATAACTCTAGTGGACAAGCTCCACCATCTGCCACTCTGGAGCCCTGCAAGCTGCAAGGCTGTGGCACTGCCCACCTGCCCACCTAGTATGCAGCATCTACAACAGGAGCGTGGGCACAGTCACAAATCACAGATGCCCCCACACTGCCACTGTGATCATTCTGCACAGCCTGTGGTGCCAGCTCATTTTCCCCAAGGAGATGTGGGCAATGCTGCCTGCATTGCCCAGACAGTGGGGAGCAGCAGAGTGGATGCCCACATCCTCACGTATGGGCACATGGCCCCAGGAGGGAGTGGCAGAAGTAGGGCTTCCAGGAGAGTGGCACACAAAGCTGCTGAGGGTGTCTCCCCTGCAGTGATTCTCAGTGGTAGGAGCTGGGTCTTTTGTTGTCTTCATTTCTCAACAGGGAAATATCCAAGTCAATGCAGATTCAGCAACAAATTTACTTAAAATTTTAAGAGTGACCCAGCTTTTCCTGCTTTGTCCCTAACAGAAAGATGCATCAAGCCCTAGACACAGCTGGCCACCCTACCCAAGATCCCCAGTGTTTAGGGCCCAGAACAGATGACCCTGAACAACCCCCCTGGTGTGTGGCACGGTGTGGCACTGGCCCTGGCAACAGCAGTTAGTCTCTTGCTACTTTACCAACTCAAAGTGCACTTGCTCACCTAGCCCAGTGTGTACTTCATGTGAGGCTCCGGCTATGTGACATCCACAACAGTGACTGCAGACATAGGACCTGTGTGAGCCACCCTGGGTGTACTGCCACCCCCCGGCCTAGGCCCTGGTCCTGAGGTTCAGGACAAACTGAGGGGCTGTTCTTGGGGCCTGGGACCCCCCTCACCAGCACCCTTCTGTCTAGCACCTACCTCACCCCACTTTTCTACACATCTCCTTTGGCTTGATGAATAGTCTCAGACATGTCTCCATTAACCTGAAGGTTGCAGGAAGAACCCTAAACCCTAAGACTCTCACCCTGGGTACCCTGGGGCATAGGTCTAGAGTACAGGCTGAACACTCTACAACTCAGCCTAACCCAGTCAGGGGAGCAGCCCTGTAAGGAGACTGCTGTGCTTCATGCGGAGCAGGCCCTGATCTAGCAGGAACAGTCAGCACACTGACCTGCACCTGAGGGTCCCACAGCCCTGTGACAATATACATGGCCAGGAGCACAGCCATGTTTGCTTCTGACTACTGTGCCCTTCATTCTCTACAAAGGCAGAATGGGCACACATCCCTAGCTGCTTGAGACCCACACGGAGAAGCCTACATGACCCTGGTGGGTTGGGAGTGCCACATGGACCCTTTGGTTCCTCAGGAATGTCATGATGACAGGGCCAACCAGACCAAAGCTCAGTTTATAGAGGAGGCCCAGAGCCCAGGGGGCCAAAGGGCAACAAAGGTGGGCACAGGCAGAGGACTACAGCTATCCCCAAGGCCAGGTACTCTCAGGAAGGTAGCACCCCCTGTCCCCAGGATATACACTAATCCTCCAAGCCATCTTCAGCTATAATCCCAGCTACTCAGGAGGCAGGAGGACAGCACATCTGGGAAACTTAGTAGGACCTTGTCTCAGAAATGTAAAAAGGGATGGGAATACAGCTTGCCAGGCATGTATGAGGGCCTGGGTTTCATTCCCAGGGAGTGAAGGAAAGGAAGTAGGGAAAGAAAAGAGAAACATGGGGAAACCTTCAGCACAGAGAGGGCACACCAAGGGTGGAGGAGCACCTGCCACCTAGGGCTCCTTCCCAGCTCTCCAAGGACAGGGTCCCAAGCTTCATGTGAAAGCAGAAGCCAAGGCTGCACTCACCAGTACAAGTAATAGGCCAAGGCCACGGCCACCAGCGTGGTGCAGAGGCCCAAGAAGAGGCAGGTGGAGGAACTGGCCAGCATCTTCTGCACTTGGTCCATGCACCTCTCAGACTTGCAGAGGTGCAGGCAAGGGAACAGGGTCAACCTCAGGGACAAGCCCTCCAAGTGCCACCAGCCTGGCTAGGGACCCCCAAGGGACAGCAGGATGCACCCCAGTGAGCACAAAGGCCAGGCCTCTCCTCCCACTCAGGCTTCCACTAATCCAGTAAGCAGCTTTCCCAGGAGCTGTTGTCAACAGAAGCTTCACAGGGTGCCCAGGGCACACTGACCCCAGGGGGGGGACCCTAAGATGCCACCCAGTCCTATCTGCCTACAATGGCCCACGAACTGGCCTTGCTCAGGCAGAGAAAACTGATGCTTCAGCACCCACGTGCCTCACACGTTTGAGTCTCATACCCACAATTCCTGTTCCAAGCAACCTGTTAAGTAGCATATGAGAAGTGCCTGCCTGGTCGTGAGTTCAAACCCCGGTCTGGCCAAAAAAAAAAAAAAAAAAAAAGGAGAAGAAGAAGAAGAAGCATACAGGGGCTGGCGAGATGGCTCAGTGGTCTAAAGTGCCTGCTTAGGCAAGCTTAGGCAACCGCAGGGACCGTGATTCAATCCTCAGCACCACATGCTGCGCCAGCCCCAACCTCAGGGCAGGCTGAGCTGGCCATAATAAATATAATAATATAATATAATATAATATAATAGGGGCTGGGGAGATGGCTCCATAGCACAAGTGCCGGCCTGGCAAGTGCAAGGTCATGAGTTTGAACCCTGGTCCTGGAAAAACAAAAACAAAAACAAAAACATATATATATATATATATATATATATATATATATATATAGTATAATATAACATAACATAATATAATATATAAATAGTATGAGGACAGATTGCAATCAAGCATTGGGACTCAGCCCCAGGTGGCTTCAGAGTCACTGTGACAAAGGTTTCGAGGCTGTGATTCCCATGTCTGAGGGGGATTCCTGCCCACTCCAAAGAGCAGCATGTGGAACCCACTTCAGAGGAGAGGAACACAGTGAGATGGGACCAATGTTCACTTAACTCTGAAGATTCTGTGTAAGAGACAGAAACAGAAAGACACAGACACAGAAGACACACAGAGAGGCCTGCACATCTGTCCAGGTGGTGCTGCCCACATAGCCTCTGGCAGCCACTTGTGTCCCTCAACATGGCAAACATGACTGGCTGTACCACTGAGGTCCACCTCACACTCCCCTGTGAGACCTGGCCTGCAGTAGTGGTGACTCAGGACTGCTTGAGCCAAAGGGGCTCTGCCTTCTCCTCCTGCACGCCTGCTGCCGCCCCAGACCCAGAGAGCCACATAGAGAAGCAAGATGCAGCCAAATGGCAGCACTGGCCCGGCTGGCAGAAGGGGAGTAGGGGCAGGGCCAATTTATCACTCCTGACTCTCTTCCTCCTTTTGGCCTCTGCAGGTGCAGAGCTGGGGTCTCGAGTCTTGGAGCCTTGACTTGCCCAAGCTTAGCTCCACTTGGCCCAGGGTAATGTAGGTGCACCAGCTCCTGGGACGTTTTGGGGCCCTTTTGGAGCTGCTACCCTGCCACTCACTGTGGTTGCCAGGCAGACTGCCCTCCTCACCCAGACATTCAGTCTGCTAGGGATGGAACACAGTGCCACAGCTTCCTCACACTCACTCAGGACTGAACCCTGAGAGCTGGTCCAGCCTCTCCAACCCTTGAATTTCCTGTGGGCCCTGGATGACAGCTTTGGTGATGTGCTGGCCAGCCCTGGTGGCCAGCCCTTACTCACCTCCCTCAGAGGCTGTGTAGGTCCTCTCACAGGAAATGCCCTGGCATACTTGCCAAAGGTGTGGTGCCCCCACATGCGGGTCCCAGATGCCATGGATGCAGGTGTCCCTCATCTCCCTTTCTGGGGACAATCAGTTCCTAGCCTTGACCAGTTCACTGTACCACACTCCAGGAAATGGGCCCATCGAAGGCAGAGTTCAGCAAACTGGATCTCCACCAGCAGTAGCCTGCATGTGGCCCTATTGCTCAGTCCTTAGGAGACACATCCGTCACTGCACTGGAGCCTCCCTGACATATACCCAACTGATGAACCCACAGGGACATCCCAGTCACCCACCTGTTTACCCAGATTTAGCGCAACCCTAAAGCCCAGTCATGAGGCTTTGGCAGAGGAGACTGTGGCAGCAAAGGGCACAGCCCAAGCTCGGGGCCCTCCCTGGCCCTTGCTGGCCTGGTGGGGCTCCAGGTGTTCTCTCTTCCTGCTCTGGAAGCCTTCACTGGAACAGCTTTCTCTGCGTAGGCAAACCTCACACTCAGGGATCTATCTACATAGCACTGCCAGTGACAGAGGCACTGACCTGCCTTCCAGTGCCTTAGACCAGCAAGCAAATGCACAAACAGAGACCAGTCCCCACCATTACCAGTTCTGCTGGGGTTGCACAGATGGCAGCAGAGACTTCAGGAGCGCAGCAGCAGGGATCTCATGTACGGTGGTAAGTATTCCCAGCCCACACAGGGTCAAGGTGGCAAGCAGGTTACCAAGCCAATTAAATGAAGAGTGAACAGCTAAGGCAGGAGCTAAGATGCTGGCCCAGCTCTGGGGCCCATTCAGCCATGTGGGGAAATCCACACAAGGGCTGTGGCTTGGCAAGGTCTCTGGGGGAAAATGGGCCACTGCATAGGTGGAGGGATGCATGTGGGCCCTGCCAGGTCACTGCATGCTGCAGACAGGAATGTGCTTATTTCTAAGATGCTGCAGGTTTGGACAGGTTGGCCAACTGTGTCACCAGCTATAGCATTAGAAAGGGAGCCACAGTCCTATGGTAGGCACTCAGGCTTGGGGAGCTGGCAGGAGCCCCAGTGGGTGGTAGGGAAGCAGAGGTACAGGACGGTGTGAGGCTATGATGTGAGGAGACTGTGGTGTGTGTGTGTGTGTGTGTGTACACGAGGACACACAAGCGCTAATGTTGCTAGCCCAGTGACCTTGGTGTGTTTCTATAACCACTGTCCCCAGCTGGAAGATCACCTCAGGACAACTCCTACTTGAGATACAATTCTAAAAAAAAAAAAAAAAAAAAAAAAACTATTTCAGATGTGAAATGTGGGCAGATTTGCTGAAGGCTGGCATTACTTCCACAAGACCTAACTGAAGTTTCCATCAGACCTGGCTCTCTGGTCCCATGGACTTGGACTCTGACCCCTGGAGAGCCACCCACCCTGCCCTGCAGCACATAAGACTCAAGGCTGTAATGTACTGGGACCCCCTGGCAGTGGCCAGCTCAGAGCATGGATAGTCAGAGACCCTACCACGCATAGGGAAGCATGTGGCGCTCTCCCAGACATGAGTGAGCATGAAATGTGGGACATGGTGTGGCATTTCATGAGTGTCAAACCACCCTATCCTACTGGACCCACCAACCTGCATTCTCACAGTGCAAGAGACACCGCCTTGGACAGGATCCTGCACCCCTCTTGAAGACCTGGGATTTCCTGGCTAGGAAGGGGCCTCAGCTGGGGCTTAAGAGTCCTTGTGGGATGAACTGACAGAAAGCCAAAACAAAGCGTCCTGAGACCATGTGGCACCTCCCAGGACACAGTGGCAACACAGAGGGTCTGGCTAGGAAGCTGGAACCCTGGCCGGACATGAGCAGGTGCAGCAGCAGTAAGGCCTCCTCTGCCCAGGGGATAGAGGCTGGGCAGAAGGTGACCTGAGCAGAGGACACCCCGTTGTCCCCTCCCACTCCCTCTCCAGACCAAGGAGTGACCTTAATCACTTAGGCCTCGCTGCCGGCGCTGGGTCACCTACTTCCACAAAGTAACCTGCTGGAAATCCAGGGCTTAGGCGGACAGGAAAGCCACAGGAGGCAGTGCTGCCCAGCGCAGAGCCCGGGCTGTGACCTCTGACCCTATGGGATGCTCACCCAGAAGGATGCACAGGGCTGCTAAAGACTCTAGCTGAGGGTCAGCAGCACCCATGTGCCATCTCGGGAGAAGCAGCTTACCTGCACTGGGCACCAGCAGCTCCAACTGCCCACACAGGGAATCTCTAGTTCTGACCCTAACCCTGTGCCAGTTTATCTGCTGCTTGTGTCCCAGCCACACCTGCAGCTGGCCTGGCCCCTAGCTGGTCCCTACTCAGCCCTGTGCCTGATGGGAAAAAGTCAGCCCAAAGTTCCCACAATAGGCTACAACCCAAGAGGTTAGCTATAAGCTTAGGGTACCTCTGCATCACACACAATACAGGGTCACCTAGTTGGTCCTCCAGTGTCCCAGAGTCCTGCCTAAATACCTGCCCTATCACCACACGGTGCAACTTCAGAGCCCCTTCCATAGGGTGCACCCCATTGCCCGGCTTATGTCTTCTTCCTTCCCAGGGACAAGATACCAGGGACCCCTGCTAGGACTATCAGGCCACCATGAAGGCCCATGGCAGAGGTCCCAGGGTCCCATGCCCCTAGAACACAGGACACTTGATGCCTCAGCCCACTCTCAGGGTCTACTGAGCAGCCAGGCCAAGCAACCCACTAGGGGGACCCGTGCTTCAGGTGCTGGAGTAGGGCTAATGGTAGTGCATGTGCATCCCTCAGTCCCCAGGGAGCTGCCAGGATGCAAAGAGCCTGCAGAGTACCCACATTTGGACCCTCTTATCAGGCACAGTTAACACAGCAGCTTACCTGAGCATACCTACTTGCCCACTGCAGGCTCTCAGCTTAAGGGACACTGAAGTCACGGCCTCCAGCAATTAAGAACAAACATCAACACTTCCCCACAGCAACCTGACACAGCTATGGTTACAGACAGGAGAAAGTATCTGTGCTCATCCACAACTGTTCCTGCCTCAACGTCTCTCCTGAGGTCCCAGAGGCGTCACAATGTACCTAGCTCAGGGCAGCCAGACCACATGTTCTGGCTATGCAGGCTGTGTCCCAACATGACCCTTTTCTGGAGAGAACCTGTTCCAGTCACAGGAGTTGCACTGTCCCCTGTGGTGCCAAGTTCCCCGCATGATCTGCAGTAGTTTCGCTCAGATTCAGGACAAAGGTTTCGAGATTCTGGCTGGGCCAAAGGAGCTATAGCTCAGCGAGGGCCAACACACAGCAGAGCATCCTGCAGCCTACAGAGCTGTGCCTTTGACCTCGCTACTCCATTTGCTGCAGGATTGGCCATGGAACCAGCTCCACAGCCATTTGGTCTGTTCATCCCCACTTGGTGGACCCTTGAGCCATGCCAGTCTGGCTCCAGACAGCAATGTTCACATCTATGTCCATGGGCCTGGATCCCAGGTGCCTTGGCTGCACCCTCTCCCACCCATGCCTGGGATAGTGTCCTCCAATTTCAGCACTTTGTCTCCTTGTCATGGCAGCAGGATTACCCACATTTAGGTCCTCTTATCAGGCACAGTGGTGACACACCAGCTTGCCCGGGTAGCAGGCTCCCTGTGCTCTCTGCCGACGGACAAACCCTGAAGCGACTTCCGGCCCTGCACACCACAACAACTCCAAGTGCCAATGTCAGCCACTGCATGGCCTCTGGCCCAGCTGCCTCAGTCCAGAAAGTGTGGCAAGAGCCACACTTGGTAGGGCTGACACTGGAGTGGGGCAGGTTGCTCATACAGGGCGACAGAGGCTGAGAGCAGAAGCACAAAAAATCAGTCCATAAACACCTGGCAAACAACAGAGGCTGGGATTGGAACCCGTGGGGAGAGGCAATAGGTGCTGGAGAAAGAACTGCAGTAGGATGCTCCCAG
>PVJA010033465.1:0-16567 GCA_004027025.1 Myocastor coypus | reverse complement strand
TGTGGTACGCGAGCCTGGTCTGACCAGGAGGATTAACAAGGCGCAGTGGAGGCACAGTCCCAGGACATGAGTAGAACCGCGCCTCTGCCGTCCGCCCCCGCTCTGTCCGCATCTCAGCTGCCCCTGCATTCTGTCCCCCAACTCTGAGATGTTCCATTTGCTCTGCTGGACACGGTGCTGGCTGCTGGGCCTGCATCAGGAGGAGCAGAGGAGGTCCCATGGGCTGGGGTTCATGCCCAGCCTCCTCCCTTAGGGTCCAGAGGAACCCAGTGTCCCAATCCTTCCTGGGTGCGGGTCTTGTGCAGCTGGAGCCCATGTGGCTGGTTTACTTCCTGAGGCACCAGGCATCTCACAGACCCTGTCATAGCTCATCCTCTTGCAATCTGAATCCCTGCAGTGAGGCCGCCAAAAAACTTGTGCCTGTGCGCAGGCGCTCTCGAAACCGAAGATCCGTTGGATAAGGGAGACACATAGATGTCATTTTAAGATGAATGCTTGAAAAAAAAATTACCTACAGTAGAGCTTAGTGCGTGGCTGCAGTGAGTCACTGCTTCAGGCTCCAGGCTCCAGGCTCCAGGCTTCAGGTTTCCCACTTCTCTTCTGCCTTCCATATTTTTTTTCTTTTCCTAGACAATGTTAGGCAGATGGCACAGTGACCCTCTCTTCCCAATTCCCAGCCCTGTGGCAGTGGCAGAGCTGCTATATCAGGTGGAAATAGGAAAATAATTTATCCAGAGCCTCACCCCTCTCCTCTGTGACTGGGATTAGCTGGGGCAGGCAGGACACAGCAGCCACTCTCAGGTTAGGGGCAGCAGCGCCCGGAGGGAAGGGGCCCTGGAGCACTAAGCATTGGCCTCGCTGGGCCCTGTACAAGAGGGGCTTGCATCCTGCCTTCTTCACCGAGGCAGGGTGGCAGGTCCCCAGGAGGAGCCCGGTGCCTGTTGAGTCATTGAGTGCACTGAGGTTGTCTCCTGCTTGTGCTCACCAAAGGGCTATCAAAGCACCTGTGTCCCCTCCACACCAGGCCCGACTGCTCTGTGATGAGACAGACCAAAGTCTCTCTCTTTTTTTTTTTTTTGTTTTTGTCTTTTTGAGACAGGGTCTCACTATGCAGTTCAGGCTGGCCTTGAGCTCACTTTTGTAGCCCAGGCTGGTCTTGAACTCGCACCGATCCTCCTGCCTCCAAAGTCTCTCTTGCATCTCAGACTTGGGACCCATTCCTCGGGTGAGCTTGGGAGTGAGATGTTGTGTGGTGAGCCTGGCCACGGCAGACGTCCTTTGTTCCTCGTGCCACTCCAGCAAGGAACTGACAGGACATGTTATCACCGGGTCAGGCAGCGCCACCAGTGCAGAGCCTGTGTGCCCAGCTACTGGGCTCTGCATGCATACAGAGAGCTGGGCAAGGTCCTATCTCAGAGCCCTGAGCTTGGGTGGGGTAGCAGACGTGGACACCAGCAGGGGCCCTCCTGCCCAGCACGTGGCCTAGAAGCTGTGGCCCTGAGCAGTGTCACCGTGCTCCTACAGGAAGAACCCCTGCTGGCTAGGGCTAAAGGTCAAGTCTGGGGTCCACAAAGCCAACAGGGGCTGTGGCATTGGGCCGGAGACAACGTGACACCCTCGGGAAAGTGTGAAGGCCTCTGTGAGCTTTGGAATGAGGAAGTCAGGTACAAGAGAGTAGTGGCAGGGGCCCTTGGCAGGCTCTTCCACCAGGCCTGCTTCCGAGTGTCTGCAGGAGGGTTGCCTCCAGCCAGAGTCATCCAGGGCTTGGTACGTCTCTGGCCTGCAGCCCACAAGTCAGTGTGGCGCTGACCCGGGCCTCCGTCTGCTTATCTTCCTGCTTGTATTTGCAAGTCTTTCTTCCTCTGTTAGGATTGCCTGCATCATAGGCCCTGGAAGTGGCTCCGTTCTCCCGACTGTGCTGGGACCATGACCCAGTTGTGGTTATCAAGGCAGGGAGCCTCCCCGCCGCTATGGGCTGGAGCCTGTCTGGCAGCCCCTCACAGCTGTCAGAGCGTTGGTGACCCCAGCAAGAATCCCCCCTCTGCGTAGGCCTGACCTGGCCCCCACAGCTGGGCTGGGGTGAGGAGCCCTCGGCCCCCCTGCGACACATGCCTTTTTGATCTTCCCCTTCCCCAGGTGGGAAGCTCCTTTCCCATGTCACGGCTTTCTCTTCTCTCGTTGCTAGGACAAATGCCCGATACCCAAAACAAAGGAAGGAAAGGTCTACTTAGTTCACAGCTACTGGAGTCTATACTGACCCGGCTCCAAGGCAGATGGCCCAGGGCAGAGGGCAGCAGTTCATGGCCACAGCGAAACAGCAAGGGCCAAAGGCAGGAGGATCAGCAGCAATGGCTACAGAGAGCAGGTCTGCCCTCTTGGTGTTGCCCTCAGGCTGCCCACCCCAGGCTGTAGTGCCCACACCCAGAAGTCCAGCAGCATTCGCACACAAAATCCCAATGTGAGTTAATCATAAGCACTGGAAGTCTGCCCCCGATTGTCTGAGGCTGGGGGGCAGGAGATAGCTAGACATAAACCATAACAACAGCACAGCCTGCAAACTGAGAGATGTTCAGTCGCACACTCGACTATAAATAAATGTTAACCTCTTTTAACCTCTTTTTTTTTTTTTTTTTTTTTTTAGTCTTTTTGAGACAGGGTCTCGCTATGCAGTTGAGGCTGGTCCTGAGCTCACTTTTGTAGCCCAGGCTGGTCTCGATAAATGTTAACAACTTTAACATAAAGGTTCTGCCATCTCTTGAAAGTCATATCTGTCAGCCCCCGACCCACAACTGTACTATCCAAAAGGGCATGGTGCCAACCCTTTTCTGATGGGTATAAATTATTGGATTTGCCATAGTGCCTGCCCCTCCCTGTTGTCTTTAAAAATAAAATTAGTGTGTGCGTGGAATACCTAAAATGTGCAGAATTGGCCCATGGAACATCCTTTTTGCTCCCCTGTACCCCTGTCGGATCCCCGCTCCCACTGTCAGATCCCTAGAGCATTGGGGTTTGTGCCCTGGACCTTCCTGAACTTTGGCTTCCTGTGAGGTGAGGCATGGCAATTGCCCATTTGTCACTAAGATAGATGTCCCCAACCTTGAGCTGTTCGGCCTGATCCTACCCCAGTGGACAAGCGTGGCACAAGCGGGAGGTGCCCTCCTCAGGTGACGGCCTCCTCTTCTTCTGCGCTGCTGCAGGCTGTTAGGTACTCGAGATGCTTGGGCAGTAGTGGTCAGCTGCAGCAGTCAGCAGCCGTGCCACAGAGGAAGCAAACCAGCTTTCCATGGTGTTGCTGAGCTGGGACGGCCAGTAGGCCAGGCGCGGCGGACACTCAGCTCACTTAGGGTGCTTTCAGCTTGCGGTGGGCTTTTCGGGGTGCAGCTTCATCGCAAGTCGAGCGTGCAGTGCCCGCACTGCCCAGCTGACAAGGCCTTTGGTGTTCATCTCCTCATTCTGTGCCCTGTGCGTTCTGCAGAGGTGGGTGTGGCCATTCCCATGCTACAGGAGAGAAAGCCAAGGCTCCACAATCAGTGGCCGTCCTGTCTGGTGGCTTGGGAGAGTCACACTTGGCTGTGTGGTGGGCCACATGGCCTTGGAAGCAGCAGGTGCGGTGCTTGGAACCGGCTGACGAGAGCTGCACGGCCCCCGTGCAGGTCCCAGAGCCCTGGAGAGCTGGTCTCCTCCTTGCCACGTGAGCTTTCTGTCCTAAATCAGAGCTTCCTAATGTGAGCATGTGCTGGCAAAAAATAACTGAAAGTTAGCATTTTTTTTTTCCCCATGGTAAATATGGGCAATAAACCACAATAGCATTAGCAGTTTCTGGGACTTTGTTACCAGAAAGAATCAGATATTTTTGTATCCTATTAGAGTTATTGGAGATGCCTCAAAATATCATTTACACTCATCACTACCTCAAGGTTGTGATGGTTATTAGACCCGCTGTTAGATCTTCTTATGACTCAAAAAAAAAATATATATATATAGCAATCATAAATTTCTCATTTTAACAGCCTGATAACTATTTCAATATCATTGGTTTTCTTTGTACTCCTATTGATTTTTACTTTATGCAGTTAGAGATGCTTTTCTGAAGTAGGGTCTGCGAATTTCAAGTACTGCCAGAGGAGCTCATAGGCAAGAAGGCTCAGATGGCGCTCCTGTCAGGCCTACACCCCACCCCCACCCCAGCCCTTGACCTCCGGGTTCCCTGGCTCCCAGGCCTAAGCCCAGGCTCCAGCGGCCCGGCCGGGACTGTTTGCATATCCGAGACAGTTCCTGGGCTCTGCGTGGCCTGGTGGGCCTCCCTACACCAGCCCAGCTCTGCTATCGTGAGCTCACCTGGAGCTGTCAGGGAAGCCCAGGAGGATGTCTCAGGACAGGAGTCGGGGCACCCTCCTCCCGCTGACTGAGGCCCACCCCGACACCCTCTACACTGAAGAGCACTGAGGTGCTTGCATGTGCATGTGTCGGCCCCACTCCTGCCTCCAGAGCCTTGCAAGGGCAGCAAAGCCTCGAAGAGTCCTCATTTCTTCTGCATAGGATGGGAGTGATGATACGTAGGCCCCCGCCTCCAGGGATGGCTGTAAAGGAAAACCTAACCGAGTTCAGGTGCAGGTCAGTTGTACCTTGCCGGGTACAGGGAAGCTCTTAGCAATCACCGCTTCACTCGTTCTCATGCGTTTATGGCTTGGGAGAGAAAGTAGGAGCGACAGCCACCAGCCACCAGGGCGCCACGCCTCTGCCCCCTCCCCACGTCACCTGTGCTTGAGCCTCAGCCGCCAAGCCAGTGGCGCCGTCTCTGCTCACACCTGCCCTCACCTGCAGCGCCCTCTGTGCATGCTTGGGCCATCTGGCGTCCTCTCGCCTCAGAGCCCAAAAAGTGGCACTGCTGCTTCAAAATTCTCCTGATGCTACTAAAGGGGATGCAGGACTCTGTCTCCCTTGTCCCCACAGCACTGTCATTGGCCCCCTCTTACGCACATACTGGCACTCAGCTTTGGGCTACATGGCAGCGTCTTCTCTGCTGTGAGCCTATTGGATCCGTGACCTTGTCAGTCAGTCTGCCACTATCCTCAGAAATGAGCCCAAGGTCCACACACGGAAGTAACCTAACTGAGAGGATTGAATTAATTTCACTGTGGCGCTGGCGCACCATCTCTGTCACCTGCCTGTGGCCCATGGCAAGGGCTGTGAGGCACAGGGATGGCCAGCCTGAAGTATAGCAGGCCGGGTCCAGAGGCTGGGCTTTGCCACTGGTGCCTCAAAGGACCCTCCTCCGGGGTCTCCCCATGGGAGCTGGGTCAGGGACCATTGCCTTGGCCTGCATCAGGCCTGGATCTGCGACTCTCTGCTCCTGCCTCCTCCCGCAGCTAGGCCTTAGCTCCAGGACACAGCCTGCCACAGACAGCCCTTGGCCAGGTTCTGGGTCTGTGCCCTGCACCCCGAGCCTTCCCAGGGCTTCCTCGCCTCCCTCGCTCCGCTGGCGGCCCTTCCACATCAGCTGCTGCAGGTCCTGTCCTACCAGCCCTGCTCCTGAATCCTGCACAGACCCGCCATGCCGGCCACTATCACGTCTCTGGGTCCTGCTGCAGGGCAGAGCCTCCTTGATCCGACCCTGGCTTCCCTTCCATGCTAGAGCCTGTTGTACTGATTGTGGCTCATAGAAAAAGCAATGAGTATCGCAGGGCCAACTTGCGAGTCATGGCTAGATGTGTGAGAAACGCTGTTCCATACAGTCCACACCATCCTCGAGGTCAGGTTGGAGGCTCGGAGAGGATCTCTTGCTTTCTCGGTGCCACATGGCTTGTTGGTGCTGGAGGGGAGATCTGAGAGTGGGCCAGACCCGGACCCTCACAGCCTTCCCTACCACAGCTCCAGGAGGACTGGCAGAGCCAGCAGCTGGCCACATTGTGGTGGTGGGCGGGGAGTACTTTCTGCATCTGTTAGAAGTCTCTCCCACGTGGTTCCAGAACCTGGAAGAGAGATGATGGGATCGCTCAGTGTCTTGGATCACCTTAGACTTTCCGTATCTTTGAGTGGATAATAAAAGACCCTTGTCTCTGAGGCAAAACACAGAGGACTCTTTCTCATGCTGCGAAAGCAGCTTGGTGCTGAATATCCAGGGTGGGAGCACTGGCCAATGAAGAGCTCTGAGCAGGACCCAGCTGGTCCCTGGGTGGCTGAAAGATGCATTAGGGCTTCCCTCTTGGCCCCACCAGGCCACAGGGTCTTTAAGTGCTGGGGCAGAGGGCTCATGGCTTCAGCACGGTGTTAGCATCCTAAATCCCTGCACATACCCTTTATCACGTGCACAAAATAAAATCTAATTGGGATCTTGCTGAAAATTATGGCCTGGGGAAAAAAAAATTACATCCTGAGTCCTCAAGGAGGACTCTGTCCCCGAGATGCCAGTGCCAGGGTAGCAGTCCAGGTCAGGACAGCAGACTTCCCTGGGCTGGGCTTCCACATCCGAAGAGCAGGCATTTGCTGCTCAGGAGGGGGTGCTGGGCTTCAGGGTCCCCAAAGCCTCATGAGCAGGCGGCAAGGACTTCTAGACAGGCAGCGTCGGCTGTACCTTTCCTGGCCCTGCTTCTCTGGGGCCTGGGGCCCTGTCCTTGCCTGGCCTTGGTCCTCTCAGATATAGGGTCATCTTGCTACAGTGCAAAACCCAGCAGATCCTCACCCCTCCTTCTGGGGTGGGGGGCTTTGCCAGCACAGGACACTGTGGTGTCCGTAGCTACCCATCATCCACTCCTATCCTAACTTCAGGTCCATCTCAAGGTTCTGGGATTCTGCCTGCCCCAGGTTGCTGGGGTCTAAACTCCTGGCTCTCACATTTCTTTTGTGACTTGGAGCAATCCCTGCAGCCTCTTGGTGCGCCCAGTGCCATTTGTAAAACAAGGAAATGCAACAGTGCCGCTCCCAGAGTTGCCTGCGCAGGCTAAGTGAGTCAATATTGTGAAGGGTTGGGGGACCACGTGGCATGTGAGGACCACGGCTTCGCTATCGGCAGGCCCAGTACCAGTTAAAATGACATTTGCCGACTTTGTGGAGCTTCTGCAAAGCAACAGGAACACAAGCACCGCAGCCACCCAAGGGGCAGGTTCTCTGGTAATCCCCTGGCCTCACATGGAAATGCAAAGGATTAGGGAGGTTAAGAATGGCGTCCAGGGTCAGCCAGCTGGGAGGTAATGGACCCGGGATCCAATCCAGACTCTGGCCCCAAAGCCAACACGGTGTTTCCGCTGGGATAAGGGACTAAACGTACAGCCTCACACATAGTCGGCAAACACTCTCCCACTAACTTGCATCCCCAATCATTTTTAATTTTTATTATATTCGAGAATTTCAGGGCAAAGTCTCATAAGTTGTCCAGGCTTGGCTTGGACTTGTGCTCTTCCTGCCTCAGCTTCCCAAGTAGCTGGGGTTACAGAGGGCAACACGATGCCCCTGGAGAGCCAGTATGTCCTGGACATTCACCAGAGACTTCTGAGCCCTGTCCGGTACCGTGGCCACTCTTGGATCTCAGGTAGGGAAGGCCTTTCCAGAGAGAAGACCGCTCACAGTAACAGAGTTGCACACACGCAGGCGAGACGAGCGTGCTCACCAGCACAACCGCAGTTCTCCTCATCCTCCCGCCTAAACTCAATCCCTGGGGCAGTGAGCAAGCTTCTGTGGTTTTCTGCCTCCCTTAGTACCAGTAATGGCTGAAGTTTCTCTGGGCCCCAGTGAACACTGACCTGCCAGCCTCCTCCTGCTCCCTACACTAGGGTGTGCTTGGCTGGAGGGACAAGCCATGAACACCATGGACACCGCGTATGCAGCTGGCCACTCTACCCACGGTGACACCCTGGGCTTAGCTTGAGAAGAGCCCAGACTCAGCAAGGGCAATGGAACTGCATGGCCAGCCTGATCTTGGGCCTCCATTCCAGAGCCCCCATAGGCAAGAGCATGGCCGTCTGATGGGTGAGGCCGAGCACAGCCTGACAGGGCAGTGGCGAGATGCTGTGATGAGCACAAGAGTGACTGGGGGGCGGGGCCAAGACGCAGCTGAAGGACACCTGGGTCTCCGACCTATAACTCGCCCAAGAAAATGAGAGAGAATGTACGTGAGCGCACATCCAGATCTACAGAAGGAAATAGCATCTGTCCATGAGGCTGCTGTTCCTGAACGTTACACAGGAGATAAGAGGGGGTTTGACAGAGTGACTCTGAGGAGACAGCAGCAGAGAAGGGAGACCCTGTGTCCTCCTGGGGATCGTAGTCAGTTCACTGACTGAGCCCTTGTCACTGCAGTGAGTGCTCTGCAAATGCAGAGGCTGGACAGAGGCATGGGAGCGCCTTAGCCTGGAGCTCCAGGCTCCTCTGGGGAGCCGGTGTCTAAGCAGCAGCCCCAAGGACGAGCTGGGTTAGCAGGCATGAGGCAAGCAGTGTGCAGGGCCTCAAGCAGGGAGGAGGTGAAAGAAAGCTCGGGTTCAGGGTCCATGGGGAAGCAGCACTGCAGCGCCGAACTGGGCGTTCTGGAGGCGGCTCTGCGAGGTTCAGGGACACACTGAGGGCGTTAGGTTGTATCTTCAGTGTGCATTTGTAACACATCCCTCTGCCTCCTGGTGGCAAAGGGACTACGAGTAGAAGAGATGGAAGACCCGGCAGAAGGCACCCCGGAGGCCCAGGCCAGAGATGCTGGTGCTTAGTGTGAGCCCTGGGGGCCTAGGGAAGGGAAGATTCCGTGGGCTTAAGGTGCATTTGAAGGTGGACTGGAAGGACCTGGTGGTCGATTGGCCGTGGGAACAGTGACATGCAGAAAAGCAGGGGCTAGACCGGGGCCAAGGCTCTAGTGAAAATCACCCGCAGACAGAGGGCCTTTTCTGGGTGTGAGCATGCTTAGAAATAGCTACCACTGTAGCACCGAGGTGAGGACCACCAGCAGACCCAGAAATGGATAAAGGGCAGAGGGCATGCACTGCCCCGAAGACAAAATGAAGTTACCAAGACATGTAAACAGATACCGTTTATCTTTCAGAGCTGTAGATGACAATAATAGGCCTCCTTTCATCTATTATACAGATAGACGAAAAAAGGCACACCCTTGCCTAACATTGATGAAAGCAAGGGGAGTTGGCGTGTGCTTTACTCCTGCTAGAAATTTAGAAATGATGCAGTCTTTTGTGGATGGTAGTTCTGAGTTGTTTATTTTTATTTGAATTTTTTTAAAAAATGTTAAGCAATATAGACTAAATACATACAAAGGAATGGTCAAATAAATGGAGAACATTTAAATCTTTTAAAAATGTTGATTACAGTTAAGGACACATTGCCATGAATCCCCCTCAAATATATGACCCCTCTTTTTGAATCTATTCAACCCATTGTTTGTGCCACTTTTTTGATACAATCCAAATCCTCTTTCACAAATGGCTTTAGAAGATATGATGAAAAGGAAAGGAAAGGAAAGGAAAGAAAAGAGTCAGTGTTCCTGTCTAGGCGTGCAGGCTCACTTGGGAAGCAGCTGAGCGTGCCCCCCCTCTGCCTCACTCTCTGTGTCCAGTGCCCTGTGACTTCCTGCTGCTTTCCTCGGTCAAAATGCTTTGAATTAACTCAGGCCGTCAGCCACGCTGTGGTAGCTCAGCTGAAGACCCTCTGAAAGAAGACTTCCAAAGCTGCTTCAGAAAGGGGCGGGCACACAGGATGTGTGTTCAAACCCAGAGGCAGCATGGCATGGGGCTTTAATGGCAATGTAATAAAAACATTTATTTAAAAACACTGTACTTTTCAATCACATCTCATAATCAAGCCATCATGAAAAAGCTATAAAATATAAAGTCTTTAATGAAAACTTGGGAATAATCTATACATCTATTAGTGGGGCACTAATTATGTCTATATCTAACCATTTAACAATGTCGTTTTACTAAATTTAAAATAGACTAAAAGCTGTATGGATATAACGATCCTATTTTGTAAAGTATCCTAATATTATCATGTGGTTGGATGAGTATTTTTCTAACAGGTCTAAAAAAGGAAATATATTCAAAATGAGATAGTGGTGAGTTGTAATTGTAGTGCCCTCAATAAACAAACAGAAAAAGAGAATGACACCGAACTGCAGCGTGGCAGACTGAAATAGGTGTGTAGGGTTCTGATTCTGCAGGTGTTCGGAGGAGCCGGGGAGAGGTGCGGTTGGAGTAGGGCAGGAATCAGGGTGCTGTTCTGCCTCTGCCTCGCCGCGTAGCTCATGCCCAGTGCAGAACTGAAGAAGTGTGTTCGAGGGAGGCCGCGCCCCTTCCACAGGCCGCTCAGCCTGGGTGCTCTCTGGTCATAAGAAATTCATACCAATTAATTTTAAGCTGGGGGACAGGAAACGTCTAAAGCCTAGCACTTTAGAAAGGCCAGTCTCTGTACAGCAGCGTCGGTCAGCATCCGGCGTGGTCACTTTGCTGCTTTCTCCTCCTTCCCTGGCAGCTGGGACCTTGTCCCCATTTGCAGTGACAATGGTGTGTCTTGGTGTTATGTTTCAGCTCTTTCTATCTCCTTGGTTACTATCTTGGATCTTTGAATGAAGAATCGCTTTCACTTCACATATTTCTAAACTTGATTTTAGAAATTCTGTGGCTTTTTCCCAAAATGCCCTTTTGGGAAGTTAAATAGGTATTGATGCAATCTACTTGCTTCATGGACAAGCTGACAGGGTAACAGAACAGGAGAGCCCAGCCTTAATTTCAGAATTGAACCTGTGTAACATCCAGATGCCAGAGAATTACACATTAGGGGTCTGAGGACAGGCAGGGAGAAGACAGCACGCAGGGGGCTCTGGGGCCGAGGGCCAGGGCCAGCTTCCTTGGGTTCTGTGCTTTGTGATCTCAGGCACTGCTCTGATGTGCGGTCAGGTGTCAGGTGTTTTGTGTTTTCAGCTTTGAAATCTGATAGCCCCAGGTTCTGAGATCACCACACTAGGGAGGGACCTTCACACTGCCCCCAAAGTGCAGTGAGGGCATAGCTAGGGGCTGGGTAGCCCACGTATGAGCACTTTAAATTTCACATCTTGTTTCGTGAGTATTACACACTCACGTACAGCTGCAGCATGTCCCACCTGTGGCCTCATAGATCTTTGTGTGTAGAATGACCAGAAGTACCAACTCCTCTAGCGTCTATATAATCCATTTAATATTTCAAGGTTGCCATTCACCAGGCTATGCAGAGAAAAGACACAGAAAACTGCTGAAAATTTTGCAAAAATACTTCAAAAATGAAGCTAGGGAAAAAAAAATTGAATAGATAACGAAAAAGGATATGGGGGATAAACAGGAAGACATAGCAGAACTTGGTACCCAAGCTACCATCGCAGGCCTTCACTGGCTCCCCAGAGGACACTGAGGTGAGACCTGTAGGCGCCACCACCTCGCAAGATGCACGGTAGGGGCTCGGATGCACAAGTTTCCTTGTCCGCAGCCTCTTCTTTCCAAGTTGATGGGAGCATCTCCGATAGGCAGGCCCATGGCCTTAGTTAGGAATGTGATAGAATGAAATGCTAGGTCCAGACTAGCAGAAGACCAGAACAAGGGCCCAAGCTACCTATGTCTTGCTCTGTGGCAGAGACCTGCAGGCAGGTCTGGAAAGAGTAGTCCAGCAACTGACAAGTACAGCCAGTGAGACAGAATGGAGCGGGCAGGGACAGAGGGCACAGGGCTGAAGTCCTGGGCTGGGGCCGAGAGGAAGAGGGGACAGCCCTGACCTGCGGAGCACTTCTGAGTCTGTGCCCCTGTGTAGTGAGCTGTACCCTGCCCCAGAAAAATTGTAAACTCTGTGTTTCAAAAAACAGAAAAGACAGGAAAATATCACCGTGTTCCAAGCGAGGCTGTGGCGGTCACGGCACTGGTCCCTGCTCTGCTCTTCTTCCTATTCTCACCAGCTCTTTCTGTATGCCGACGCTTGTAAGTGCCAGGATGCTTGGAAGGTTGACATTTCTGTACCAAGAGTCACATGCGATTGTCCTCCGTGCCTGACATACACCTTGTTGTCTATAGTTATGCTCAATTTTTAGGGTCACACTTCCTATTCCAAATAGTTCCCATGCAGCTTTGACCGTTAATGACACCCTCAGTTATGTGGAGTCCTAAATAGTTGGTTGCCTTACTTTGGCTGGTGTGTGTTTAGGCTTGAGGACTCAGGATTGACGGTGGCTGTCTTCTTGTTTTGCAGATGGAAAAACTGAGAATCAGAGAGGGCTAGCGGTCCCTGGGCTACTCGGGCAGCAGGTAAGTCCTACGGAAAGCGAGCCTGAAATGACATACCTCTAAGCCCCATAACCTTGCCTCCGCCAGACTCTCTGGCCCCGGTCTGCGGACTTTTCTGTTTGGCACAATTCAAGTAAGGAAGAAGTGAGCTGGTCTGAGGCATTGGGTATGATCTGCACTGTAGTTTCTGTTTGTTCCCATCCTTGAGTCGGAATGTTTGGCCAGTGAGCTGGTAGATAGCTCGTAGGCTTGGCCTGGCCTGTCTTGGGTCTTTCTGTGGGCATGGCAGAGTCCATTACAGCCTGACCCATGCTGTGGCTAATGTGACATTCAGCCACCGTCCTCCACTCTGGTGCCTCTGGAGCGCAGAGCCCTGAGCCAGGGCCCGAGGCCAAGTGACTACCTGCTCCCTGACTTCCAACCAGCGCCTTCACCCCAGCTTGCTCACTCTGCAGTCATCCTTGCAGACTGTTTCCCCCAGAATATCGACACTAGGTGCTGTGTCAGGCACTCTGGCCGGGAGGACTTGGCAGCCCAGTAACGAGCTCCTCCACCCCTCATTGCTGTCTCACGAGAACTTCTCATCTCTGCTTTGAAGTTTGTGGCTTGGAACATGTTTTGTGATCTTTCCAAGACTCTAACATGGAAAGAAGTGGGTAACGCTGTCCCACAGAGGAGGAGCCATGGCCCAGCGCTGCTGGGGTCATCTCTTGATTGAGGACCTGGGCTGGACTTGAGCTCAGCTCTGCTGGCCCCACAGTAGCCACTCCCAAGCACAGTGAACTGTCCCACCTGGTGGCTCAGCACGTGTGCTGGCTCGTGCCCCTCAGCAGCAAGTGTGGCATTGGCAAGAGGGGCACTGATTGGAGCCCGCACAGGCGCGGTTCTGCACGGGCTTTCTTCCTGGGTCCGGTGACTGTTGCAGAGTGTGGTGGCATTCTCTGCCTGGGTATAGGCAACCTTGGGCTTCGGGCAGTCTGAGATCTAGAGGAAAGGCTACCAGGGGCCAAGGCAGCCTTCATTAAGTGGCAGGGATTTAGCACATCAGAAGGAATCCGCCACAGGCCAGGGATGCGGCCCCCTCTGGTCAGTGACCCTGCTGAGGGCTGCTGCTTCCCTCCAAAGCCTAATGACCCTGGACTGTGAAGCTGGGTGGTAGCTCCTACCTTTGGTGAGTGACCTTGCCTGGGGCACGACTGGAAGAAAGCTGCAGGGATTAGAGTCCGGGCTGTTTGTGTGCTGAGGAAGTCCTTGTCCGGGAGCTCTTGTGTTCCCTCAAAGTTGGGAATTTCAAAGGGGGCGTGAACAACCTCTAGGATAAGCCCTGAGTTTTCGGTCCTACAATGTGTGTGTGTGTGTGTGTGTGTGTGTGTGTGTGTGTGTGTGTGTGTGTGGCTAATGGCAACTGCCCTGGATGCACATGTACTGACACGCATACCTGAGAGTGGCTCCAGGATGTGCAGGACTTGTGTGGCATGCCACAGACTGCGAAGTTTGTGGAACATCCCTGAACGTGCTTGCGCACACATGTGTGTAGTCCAGCAAAGCAGTTTCTGTGAATAAAGACAGGTATGGTGCAGTTTTTTCAACAGGACTCCTAAATGGGTTTCTAATAAGCCTCACCGAACCCTTTGAAGGCAGGAGGGGTGGCCGATCCCTGGTTCTGGCTGGGATTCTCAGTTCGCCCTTGCTCTTGTACTTGGGGCCAGATAAAAACTGTGATGTCCCGAGGCTCCCGCTCCTGCTCCCTGTGGCCCCCGCCCTGGCCCAGCACTGTGCAGTCTGTCTATGTGGATGTCCAAGTGGACGTGCTGGTGTCGGGGCCGACAGACGGTGGCTGTCTCACGCCTGGAACCTGAGTACCCCATGTCACGAGTTGTGCCAGCAGGGAACTTTAGGTCTTTGTTTACAAGGTACTCTGGGCTGGGAATTCTGGGGCTCCTTCATTTCCCTGGGGGTCATGTGGGACTGCAGCTGCCCAGCAAGCCCTTTCCAGCACAGATTGGGTTTCCCCTCGTCTGACACCAGAGGAGCCGAAGCTCTGTTGAAAGGTGCGTTTCGCCTCTGATGGCAGGCGTGGTGTCAGGCTCCTGAGCAGAGAGGGTTCCCAGAGTGATTATCTTTCCTGAGCTGAGAGACAGGTGCTCCGTGACAGGAAGCTAGCAGGCTGCGTGACAAGAAGGCTGCTTCGTGTAGACAGAGGCAGGTTTGTGACGCCCTGCCCTTCCCTGCGCCCCAGTCAGTCCTGGGCTGGTGTGCTTCAGCTGGCTTGGTTCTGTCACTGAGGTAATGCACTTCCTGAGGTGTGGAGTTCTGTCTTTTCTGTTCCTGCTCCTCCGCGGGTCCGCAAGGCCTCAGTGTCTAGGAGAGGTTTGTGGTCCACAGAAACCACTGGCTGCAGACAGCTGGCTGCCCTGCTGGGGCGCCTGTGCCTTTGGGGTACACACTCTGCTGTGCATCTGGGGCCTCGTGTGGCCTTCTGTCAAGCCAATCTGTTTGACACCTTTACATAGGTTGCTGCAAACTGTCGTGGAGGGCACATCTAGCAAAGCCCCGCTCAGTCAAAGGCAGGCAGGAACTGAAATCCAGCCTGCGTTCCGTGGCCACGCTGTGGGTTTGCCGTGGCCACACCTGCCCAAAAGAAAAGATGTCTTTCCTCAGTTCACAGAGGCAGTAACCAGACTGGTGGTGGCCCTGCCTCTCTTAGCCTCTGTTTTGTCACATGTGAGTTAACTGAGTGTAGGAGGGATTAGCTGGAATCCTTTAGGCACACCTGATAGAGACATCACAGCTGTCATTAGCAGTGGTGGCAATGATGTCAGGAATAAGAGCGTACATTTTTGTAGAATTTCGGGTTTCTCCAGATGCTTTTACATTTGATTCTTTCAGCAGCCATGCACATAAGAGCAGGACCAGGTTTCCACTCCTGACTGAGATAAAGAAATTGGGACACAGAGAAATGTGATGTGACTTGTCCTTCGTCAGCCCCTAAGGACCTGTCTGGAGCTGGCAGAAGCCATGCTGGCTGTGACATCGGGGTGAGAGATGGAGGTTTGGGAATTGCTGTGCACCATCCTGGCCACACCCCGTAGGCTTCCCTGCCTGCCCTTGGGCCTCAAAACAGTCCAACAGACCACAACCCTGATCCCAGCCTTCTGCACACCCTAATCACCCTTTCTGCACCAGTTCAGCATCACTGGCCCATAGGTGTTTGTTAAGCATGGACTGTGTGCAAGGCCTTCTGGGGACAGGATATGTTTTCTCAAAGATATGTCCTTTTTCAAAATGCAATAACAAGGTGACAAAGAAGTGAATTAACATGCCCAAGATCACCTAGTTATTTAGTGATAACATTGAGAATTGAAACCAGGTATTCAGACTAGAAAAGCCATGTATTTGACATGTATCAAGTAAATAGCAATGACTAGGAAAAACGCTTCTCATTGATTACTGGTAGTTTAGAAAACTAATCATTAGCAAAACACCGTCCTGCATGCTAACTGTAGGTTTTTCGTGCTCCTCTCCCACTGGACCAGGAGGTTCTGGATGGCAAAGGCTAGAGTGTTTGTAGCCCTGGGGTTCATCAATGTTAGTACTGAATGGTGGACAGTACAAGTGAACAGCCCACCACTGTGTGCATGCTGGGGCCTTATTAATGCTCTCTGGGTTGCGTCCTGTATGGCTTAATGCTGAGGTGAGTGCTGAGACCACACTGTGAGCAAGACGGGTCTTGGCACTGTGCGAGCGTCATAGTGTGGGCTCACGGAATCCTGGGTGGGCTACGTGGGCTCATGCGAACACTGTCAGCCCCCAGAGTGCCTACGATGGGCAGTGGATGTGCCGCCGTGCCAGGCTCGCAAGATGGCCTCTCAGGGCAGCACAGAGATACAGCAAACACTTTCCGGCCAAAGCTGGCCCTTGTAACAGGGGCACTGTCTTACAGTGAGCCTTCTGTTGCAAGTAGAAGTGTACTTTGAAATCATGATAAAGGGCATAGTGTAGTAGACACATTTATTGTCATAATTGAACATTATGTGCCGTGCATAATTATATGTGCTAGACTTTCATATGACTGGCAGCACAAGAGGTTTGTTTACACCAACATCACCATGAACCCGTGAGTGATGCTGTGAGCTGTGATGTGGCAGTAACTAGGTCACTAGGCAATAAGGACTTTCCGGCTCCACTCAGATCTGTCGTCGTCATCGTCGTCGTCGTCATCGTCGTCATCATCTCCTTCTTCTTCTTCTCCTTCTTCTTCTTCTTCTTCTTCTTCTTCTTCTTCTTCTTCTTCTTCTTCTTCTTCTTCTTCTTCTTCTTCTTCTTCTTCTTCT
>PVJA010033464.1:0-16303 GCA_004027025.1 Myocastor coypus | reverse complement strand
AATCCCAGCACTCGGGAGGCTGAGGCAGGAGGATTGGTGCAAGTTCGAGACCAGCCTGGGCTACAAAAGTGAGCTCAGGACCAGCCTCAACTGCATAGCAAGACCCTGTCTCAAAAAAGACAAAAAAAAAAAAAAAAAAAAAAAAAAAAATAAAAAAAAAAAAAAAAAAAAAAAAAAAAAAAAAAAAAAAAAAAAAAAAAAAAAAAAAAAAAAAAAAAAAAAAAAAAAAAAAAAAAAAAAAAAAAAAAAAAAAAAAAAAAAAAAAAAAAAAAAAAAAAAAAAAAATCATTTAAAAGCAACAGACTGAAAAAAATTTAAATAAATAAATAAATAAATAGAAAAGCAGCAGACTGGCAATACACTGCATTCACGAAGCACATTTAACTCAAAAAGAAATCCACAGACTAAAAAGTCAAAAGACAGAAAACAATTTTAAAAAAAGAAGAAGCCTGAAGAAAGCATTTGCCAAATGAGCTACTCTAACACCAACAACGTGCTTCCCGGGCCCTTCCACTGCGCAGTGCTACCCTCACTCCCACGGGCAGAGCTGGGGGCCCTACTGTTGTCCCGGCCAGATCCATGCAGTCACCTGAGGCCTGGTGTCCAGCCTGGCCCGAAGCACCCAGCCCGCCAGCCACACAGCAGCCCCAGGGCCCCATGCACTGTGGCAGTTGGAGCCACATCACTTCCTGCCTCACACTGAGCGCCACGGGCCACAGTGACACACAATGCACCCAGGTGAGGTACCAGGGAGTCTCACCTAAACTGGATGTTGAGGACCGGTGCCTCTGTGAAATCGGACACGCACTCAATGTTGACTACCTGCTGCACCTGCGCACCCCCGTCCACGGTCGGGTCCACGGGCTTGGTCTGCAGGTTCAGATGTGGCTGCATTAAGGAGTTCAGCTCTGCAGTGAGGATGAGAGGGCAGAAACCACACTGCAGCAGGGCATGTCCAACCACACATACCACAGACCTTGCCCTGGGCTCCCTGCTCTCTGCCCCACAGCCCACAGGCATCACACCTGACCCGCTGCTCGCCTGGCTTCCCTAAGGCATGCTGGCCTGGCCACTGTGGCCTGAGAGAAGATTGTGCTCGCTACTTCAGTGAACTGACACACACACCTCTGGGATGGCAAGCTTAAGAGGGGCTGGAAGTAGGGCTGCTGCGGGCACACAGCACAGAGCTTCCCTGCAGCTACTCCTGCAAAACGACCCACAGCAGCAAGGCGAATGGTACACAGCAGCTGTCCAGCACTCAGGAGGCTAAGCCAGGAGGAGCATCCCAAGTGCAAGGCCAGCCTGGGCTAGAGTACAAGGCCAGCCTAAACTGCATAGCCAAACCCTGTCTCAGAAGCAAGAGAAAGAAAGGAAAGAAAGAAAAAAGAACTAAAAAAAAAAGAAAAAGAACCCACAGAGTCAAGGTTGGACCTGCAGGTGGACAGGAAACAGCTCTCTGCCCTCTGGATCCAGTGTCCATGGGCAGCAGAGCAAAGGCCCGGGCTAACTGCATTCCCAGAAGCCCAGGGAGACACCACTCAGAGACAACAAACAGGCCCAGCCACAGACAGAGCCTTCAACACATGGCCTGAGTGAGAACATCTGCCTGCTGGCTCACAGTCTGCGTGGAAACGTGGTGCAGACACAGACCTATCTGTCAGGAGCTCAGCGCCCACTGGCTCACCGTGAGGCCATGGTCCTCACACTCTACAGTGAAGCTGTCCCGGGGAGGTAGCCTCTACAGGGACTGGGGTGCTCCTCCCTGCTGAGCTGGGGCCTCTCACACACCTCAAAGACGGGGGCGGGGGTGCTTCAGTGCAAACACTCACCTACCCAGATCACGTGCTCTCCATTTTCAGCAAAAGCAGCCACCCCAAGAGCTGGCAAGATAGCTCAGTGGACTAAGTGCCCCCTTAGGCAAGCACAGGAGCCAGGGTTTAATCCCTGGCTCCACATGCTGCACAGCCGCACCCCAACCCCTACCCCCACCCCCACACCCTGAGCCAGCCACTGAGAACAGGTGTGGTGGCACGCGCCTATAATCCCAGCCCTGGGGAGGCTGAAAACAGGAGGATTACTATGAGTTTGACCTATATAGAGAGACCTTATACCAAACACATTAAAAAAAAAAGAAAGAAAGAAAACCAGCCACCCATGCAGGACTGCCCAGCACAGGGAGCCCTGGGCCTCCAAAGTAATGAATAACATCCAGGAGAACAAAAGGAGCAGGGAAGAAGCGACTCAGGCAGCCAAGGAGCGTGTGCTGTGCTGGAGCCAGCACCAAAGCCAGCTCCCGGGCAGAGACTGCATCTGAAGACCGCAGCACCTCCTGCCAAACCCCCCTCCCGCAGTCTTAGGTCAAGGTCCACCCACGTCCGCCCATCTGTCCAGGGCCAGAGCCAAGGATATTAGCCTGAAGGTCGTCTGCACAGATCAGCGTTGGAGTGAAGTTTAAGAACTGCGTTGAGGTCTTGTTACCATAAAATATGAACATTCGGCCTGGAGAGACAAGAACAACTGGTTTCACAGGCTGCATGCTCATGCTGACCCTCCCAGGAGCCCTGCACGCTGCACTCCAGCTGCACTTAATCACAACTGTTGTTACATTAAAAACAAGTTCTTGGGGGCCAGGGAGATAGCTCCGTGGCACAAGTACCTGCCTGGCAAGTCCAAGGTCATGAGTTTGAAAACAGTCCCACAAAAAAAAAAAAAAACTGAAAAACAAGTTCTTAGGGGCCAGCCACATAGCTCAGCAGATTAAAGCCCCTGCTTAGGCAGATGCAGGGGTCATGGGTTAAATCCTCGCCCAGCCTGCTGCTTAAGAGGCTGAAAAATAGGCGGGATTACTACAAGTCTGATCTGTGTAGTGAGATGCTGTAGACTCTGTACTAGATACGTTTAAAAAAAAAAAAAGTTTAGTGGGCTTGGGAGCCAGGGATACAGCTCAGTGGCCTAAGCACCTGCTTGGCAAGTGCAAGGTCCCAAGTTCAATCCTGAGTACCAAAGAAAAAATAGTTCTTTCTATTCTTCAAAACAGCACAGTGATGTGGGCCGGGACAGTCTCTCCCACGTCAGGGTCTGTGCCAGGCTCCTTCTATACACAGGGCTCATGCTGGGCACCACAGGCACCACAGCCTGCACTACATGGTCCCCCTAACCCTGTGCCAGGGTACACTGTGAGACTACGTCCACCAGCTGATCCAGAGCCACCAAGGCTGCCCAAATGGCAAGCCACCATCACGTGTCAGACACCAGCCTTGCACCAGGCACACACAGACAGGCTGCTGCCACAGCTGGTGAGGGCACTGCAGCTGTACCAGAGATCTGAGTGGACGTGTGTTCCTCCAAGTGCAAAGGGTGAGGCACCTCCGAGGGCCTGAAAGACAGAGCCCTGGCATCCCTCCTGCACAATCCTAAGAGCAAGCCCAGGACACCAGGCCAGCCCCAGCAGATGGGTGGTCAAGCCAGGCACAGAGGGCAGTGTGCATGCCCCGCAACGCCCAGCATCCTCTCATATCCTTGGCAGGCTACGGAGCCTGCTGTAGTAGTCACCAGTGGTAGGGAGGGCTTCAGTTTTTCTTTTTGGGACTCAAAAGCTTTTCTTTGCTATTGTGTTAACTATGAATGACACATGACCTAAAATGCTCCATCTTACCTGAATTTAAGCCTGTCCACGCTGTGTGCAGCTGCCAGCGCTGCCCGCCTCCAGGGCTTCCTCTCTGCCCCCTTACCCGCCTCAGTGTCTGGCTTCCTGCATGCGTGCCATGTCCACAAGGCCTAACGTTCTCGCTCTCGCCTGCTGCCTTTTGTTCTTGGTCATCTGCTGATGGAGGCTGCGCCGCTCCTCCCCACTCAGCACACCTCTTCCAGCCCCAACGCCCCTCCAGACCTTGCCTCCAACTAGGCTGCATCTATCCTTGAAGAGTATCGTCACTTTTTCTTATTTTTGGGTACCAGGAATCAAACTCAGGACTGTGCGCTTGCCAGGCAGGTGGCTGTACAACTGGGCTACATCCTTGGCCCCATGCACCTCTAGCTCTTTGAGGAGCTACTCACTAGTTTCCATGGCAGCCTCCCGCTTACACCCCTCATGGCGGGGTGGCGGGGTGGCGGGGTGGCAGGGCTCTGGCGCCCCACGTTCACCAGCACCTGATCTCTCCTGTGGCACACAAGGCACCTTGTACACTTGCTGTTGTGGTCCTTACCCCAGGACTCGCGCGATGCCGTCAGCTGCTCGGGCCCCAGGCGAGCCGTGTGCGCAACCCCTGCAGGCCCCAGGGCTCTTTTCTTGCCAGCACATCTCTTACCACCCCAAGTTTTGTTAAGTAACTAAAACACATACCTAGGTTCTGCCGAAATTCAGACTTAAGTCCAATCTGAAGCAGCTGATTTTCAAACAACACACCATTATTTTTACATACAAACCTAGGGGAAAAGAGACAGTGCACATGTCACCCAAGGCCAACCCACTGAACGACAAAGGTCTGCTCTGGGAAAGCACGTAGAGCACACTAAGGAGGAGCAGCACTGCGGAGACAACAAAGGACAAAGTGGCCATTGCTCCTGAGACCCAGGCCCAGAGATAAGCGGGCAGATACCTCCTGGGCCCAGACAAGCCGGGCCAGGCCAGGGAGAGGAGGCACCACTGGTAAGGTCTAGGCAGAGGCACAGCCAGAGGACGCTGGGCAGGGGCCAGGGCAAGCACAGAGGCACACCATGCACCCCGTCTGTCACAGCCAACCACCACCCCTGCACGTGGGGCCCCCCCAAAGGTCCATGTAGATACCCTGGGTCATATGCTGGGCTTGGCTACACCCCGGGATACCCAAGAAGGAAGCTCTCCCTGGCAGGCCACTTCCCCAAAGGCCTCCAACCAGCCAGCAAGCACCTTCATCACACAGTGAGCTATACCCGGGGTGGGGTAGGGCAGGAGGGACAGCACCAAGCCAAACACATGCCCAGGAACAGCCTTTTGTCCCACACACCAGTGCACAATGGGGCCCAGGGGAGGGGAGGGCCAGGCTGCTGAAGCAGCTCCCAGACCAACGGGCAGGGGTTCTGTGTGAGCCAAGAGCCAGGGTACTGCACGCCGGTATTGCCAGCACTGTCCCTGCTGAGGCAGGACAGCCTGAACAGCTTATTACTAAACAAGACTCTCTCAAATTCAAAACACTATGTTCTTGCCGCCTTTGCTGTCCCCCACTGCCACGAACTGCTCCCCTCTGCCACATGCCATCCTGCCTTGCAGAAAGCTATGGACTGAAATTTCTACTCTGAGCTAAGTAAGCCTCTCCTCCTTTTAAATAAATACGCAAGTAAGGGCTGAGCCATATATACTCAGATCAGTACAAAGGGCCTGGGTTCACTCAGCGCCACAAAAACCCCAAAACAAGGGCACCTGAGACTCGCACAGCAGCCTTACAGAGACACGGCGGATGCTGGAGCCCAGCACCAGCACAAGCAGCCTGCAGACCCCAGAACGGCCCCGCCCCTCACCCCATCTCTGACAGACCTCAGCTGCTGTGAGTCCCTGGCAGCTCTCAAAGGCCGGTGTAGCAATGGTACTTGGGGCCAATGCTGCACTGGCCAAGGGCCCGTCAGGCTCAGGAGAACCGGCTACCTGGCAAAGTTGTCTTCAGAGCCGGGAGCCAGGGGTGCGACAGCTGACGCAGAGTCGGAGAAGACATCCACCAGCAGCCCGCCAGCAGAGGGCGGGGGCCCTGTGGGAGCTGGGGGGGCGGCCCCTAGGCCCAGGAGGTCAGCCGATGGAGAAGGCGTAGACTGCAAAAGAAGCAAGAACATCCACGCTGGGCCACGGGCCACCTGGGCCACCTACCCACCCTGTGTCCCCTCCCGCCACCTGCAGACACCCTTCGAGGTGAGTCACCAGGCTTGAGCCAAGCACACGGCCACAACAGCCACACACAAGAGGAGAGAGTGGCAGTTGTTCAAAGCATCATGTTAGTGAAAAAGTCCTGGAAAGGTTTCTGCCACCAAAGACACTGCGCAGGAATAAAGTTTAATATGATAAAGCGTATGACTACTAAGAGGGCCGGTCAAATAGCTCCACAGATGAAAGCGCCTGCTTACACAGAGGCAGGGGCCGGGCATTTGATTCCCAGGCCTGCCCCGTGGGATGTGCAGAGGTGGTGACTGAGACTGGGCATGGTGGTGCGCGCCTATAATCCCAGCCCTGGAGAAGCTGTAAACAAAAGGATCGCTACAAGCCTGACCTAGGGAGTGAGACCCTGTTGACCCCGTACTAAATACAAAAAAATAATAATAATAATTTTAAAAATAATGATATGATGAAGCGGATGACTTTCCATGTTCATCCTCAGCATAAGCATCCCAGAGGCTGGTACTACCAGGAGTTCTGACCTCCCAGGAGCGGGACATGCAAAGTATGAGCCAGGCACAAACATGCACATCAACTAGGTAACCCTTATCTAGTTACCAAGCAAAGGAGATAAAACCCTCTAGACACACAACTGACAGAACAATCACTTCTCCATCCCTACTGAAGCACAGGAAAAGGAATGCTGACACTGCAACACAGCAGGAGACCAGAGTGTGGCATATGCCACCCCACGCCCACTCAGCAGGCCCCAGGCACTGTGGAACAAACACTTGAGCCTTCGCAGCCAGCACCAGCGGCACAGGGCCTCTGACCCTGGAACCCTCCAACACCTGTCCCTTCCCACAGAACAACAGCAAAGGCAAGGCCAGAGCCTTGCTCCCAAGATACGCTGCAGACCATGGACGCCCTCAGCCCCCAGCACAGCTGGCCAGCTCTCATCAGCTGTTTACTGCCCTCACACAGGAGGTGGTCATCAGGCTGCATCTGTGCAGCTACAGGGCTCAGAGAACTCACTACGAGGCCAGTGGGGTAAAAGCCTGGTGCGGTGGTGCACACCTGCAATCCTAGAACCCGTAAGGCTGAAGCAGGGGGGATCGCCTCTGTCCAGCCTGGGATACGCAGCAAGACCCTGTTCCATAAACAGATAACACGAAACAAAAATGAGGCCTTATATAGATGTTCTACAAAGGGGTGGGGCTATGTGGAGACTGAGCCCCGGGCCGTCAGAGGCCAGGCAAACCAACCAAGCACCAAGAAGGGGGTGTAGGGGACCAAGGACAAAGTGGGGAGCCACTGAGAGCAACACTGTCAACATGAAGGAGAAACTACTCTCCCCAGAGCCTGGGGACATTCCTTCACAGGAGGGGACTCACTGGGCAGCCCTGTCATGAGCTGGAAGATGCCTGCAATTCATCACCCCCAACTCCCGTCGCTTGCTACTGGTGTTCCCAGTACTCTCTCCAGGTGACCACCTCCAGGGGTCACCTAGCAACACCTCCAGGGGACACCACAGGAAAAGGCCCAGCTCCAGAGACAGCAGCAAGTGCTGTGGGCTCTTAGGGCCAAGCCTTCAATCACACAGGCGGAGGGAGGGAGGGAGGGAGGGAGGGAGGGAGAAGAGACAGCAGGAGGAGCACGCCTCATGCTGATATCAGAGCCAACCCGCCACCCAGGAAAACGCAGGGCTGGGCAGCACAGCCTGGGGAGCCTTTCTGTGGGCAGGTCTCTTAAGACGAGAGAACACCTGTGAAGAGGCCCCATAAGGAGCAGCAGGACTCCAGACACAGGCTGTGTGAAGCACATTGGAGAGGACCCACCTCCCCAGGGTGCGGGTGCCACGGGGAAGGCCCCCATCTTGGGTGGGGGAGAATCAAACAAGCCCAGTCCTGCAGGTAGACCTTTCTTTGCATGGCCATCTGGATGATGCCACTCTCTCTGCAGGTCACCATGACAGCACACTGAAGACAAGGCAGAGCATCTGCTGCCACAGAGCAGAGACCGCTGCAGGAAGGTGGGCAGCGTGGACCGAATCCACCTGAGACCACCACAGCCTCATGCAGGGCACAGACATGCCCTTCTGGGACCGCCCCAACGGGCCTAGGTGCGTGGCACACCTATAGCTGGGCACCCTGGTTCTAGAGCTGGAGACCCACCACAGTGCTGGTGCTGGCTGGGGCAGGCTCGGGGCCCCCATTCACATCGACGCTGCGCTCTCGCTTGGCCTCCTCCAGGTCGGTCACTGTGCTCGGCCCCTTCTTCTTCTTGAGCTTGGCCAAGATGGAGGACTCGCGCTCTGGGAAGGGTGGCATCTCCTCCAGGACAGTCGCCTAGGTGGAGAGACAGGGCGGCATTCAGGGAGGCACTGGGCAGTCCCGGCTCTGTCGCACTGCCCACACCGGACACCGTACCAGGATGTCGGTGCTGGCGACAGTGCTGAGCCGCAGGTACTCCACTGCCCGCTGCTGCAACTCCACGTCCGCATTCTTGAGCTGGCTGTCGCTGCGCAGCACGTCCTGGATGGTGGTCTTCACCTCGGGAAAGAGGTTCACGAACTTGATGTAGGTGGACAGCAGCAGGGCCCGTGTGGGGACACTGCACAGGTGGAACTTGGAGTGCAGCAGGTTGAACTGGATTAGAGGGCTGCAGGCAGGAAAGGTGGTGCTTAGAGACTGACGTGTGGGTAGGTATGCCAATGAAGACACAGCCACCATGCCACGCTCTGGTCCAGGCCCACAGGGCCACATCTGCACACGTCCCTGGAGCCCTGTCAGGGACAGCCAGAGGGAAAAGGACAGCAACACAAGGGCAGCAGCTCCCTGGGTGGGCTGCAAACTGTGTATCCCCCCGACAGCCAGACTGTCTCACCTGGACCGTGGGTCTCCAGCTATTAGGTTCCCAAACTCTCCCAGGATGTAGCCGCCTACTTTGACCAGGTTCTCATGGCACGCAGGGGCCTGCAGGGCCTGTAAAACCACAAACCCTGGAGCTAGGGCCTAGCTGGCTGCACCCAGAGGGGTCCAGCAGCAACAAGCCAGAAACAAGGACAATGGGCCCCACGCTTGAAGGCATATTACGTCAGCGCACACTCCCTCCCTCCAGAGCTTCCCAAAGGCCCTAGAAACCTCAGCCCTGCACCCTGGGAGCTGCAACAGCCCTCAGTGCCTTCTCCAGGCCAGGCACAGGCAACTCCCACAAAGGCCCCCCAGGAGCCACAGTGTTCTATGCTGGTACAGACAAGAAGGGCCGGGGGAGAGAGTCCAGGCCTCAGCAGGAAGTAGGTGAGGCTCTCCTACCAGGACCCTGCACGCCCACTCCCAGGGGTGGGCATCACCATCCACGGGAGCCTGGCCCTCCCTGCCTCATACGTGGACCCAGCCTTACCTCAAACACTGTCTTGGCAGCGTAGCCCTGCACATCGTCGCGGTTGATGACAATCTGGATGACACGATACCACACCTCCTCACTGACATAGTCCCCTGCGATGCGGATCAGGTTCAGGATGGTGTCCACGTACCAGGTGTAGTCCACGGCGTACTTCTCCGCCAGAATAGCCACCTTTAGCACCTGGGGGGTAGGCTGGTCAGAGGAGGCCAACAGGCCAACAGCAGTGCCTGGGACAACCCATGGAGTCGACCTGAGGCTTCAGAAGGACCTTGAGTTGGGGAGCATGAGTCTCAGAGGAGCCCATGACTCCAGAAGTGGGGCCATTACCACCCTGCTGTCCTCTGCTACAGGGCCAAGGGCTGTGCAGAAGCCAGCACCCATCAGAGGAGCAGCAGAGAAGACGGGCTGCTCTCTGAAGTTCTGGCACTGCAAGTCCCCTCCCCCAGGTCAGTGTGGCACCCAGGAAGGCTGCAAAACCTCCACTGACCCCGTTATTTGAGACACAGGAGAAGCAGCCGTGCAGGAAGCACTAAAGCAGGTTCACAGCCTGAGCACAAACGGGCCACAGAGGAGAGACCAGGGCCCCAACACGTCTGCCTGGTGCCAGCCACTGTGGCCTCCTTCCAACCACACTCACAGTGCCGCTACCGGTGTTGGTCTGGGCATCGAAACACCCAGAAACCCCCATGACATGCACACGGCACACAATACGCCAGCCAGATGGGCAGAATCACAGGCCTGAGGAACCGATGTGGCAGGCAGTGCCCAGCGAGGTACTCACAATCTCCTCACGGATGGAGTAGTCTGCCGTCTCCAGGTAGCTCAGCATCTCAGCCACAATCTGCTGGGCATTGCTACGGTCGCACATTGCATAGAGCAGGTCCACAGCCCGCTGCCGCACACTCACATCCCGCTCCGTCTGGGGACAAGGTGGAGGCAGGGTTGCACACAGCACCAACAGCTCCACAGGTCCTGCCAGCCAGGTGAGTACCCTTGCCCTGCACTCCCAAGGACCAAACACACTTGCCGGGGCTCCCTGGGCACCCAGCGCCTCCACAGCCTCCTCCTCCTGCCCCTGCTCACTGGATGGGGTCAGAGCGTCCATTCTAGTCACCTGGGAGCTCATGACTGTCAGCACAGGAGCAGATGGCAGGGACAAGGCGTAGGGCGCACCCAGGGCAGGACCAAGGCCCTTGCAAAGGGTGGCGCGATGTGAGAGGGACCATGGTCACCAGGCAAGACGGGAGGCCCGGCAGCTGTTGAGCTGGCCCCGAACACCCACATCACACAGACAGCAGTGTGCATCAGACCTGCTGGGCCTCGGCCCAGGCCACACCAACACAGGCTCGTGCCCCTGTCACCTGTCCACCAAGCAGGAATGTCGGGCCAGAAACACCTTGGAGGCACAAGGCCAACAGCAGAGACAGACAGCCCCACTGGGCCCGCACAACTCTAGGATTTTAACCCTTAAACACTTGAAGTCCTTGACAAGGTGAACCTTCTAAGTTTTCTTAGAGATAAGAACAAAAAAACAGCTAGACGCGGGGTGCACACCTGTAATCTGGGAGGCTGAGGCAGGAAGACTACAAGTTCTAGCCTAGCCTGGGCAACTTAGTGACTAGCAAGGCTCTGCCTCAAAATTAAAGAGTTGCTGGGGATGCAGCTTGGTGTAAAGATTCTGGGTTTGATCTCCTGTACCTCAAAAGAACAAACAGACTTCATCTTTCCACCTGAAGCAGAATGGTTTCTGTCCGCTGAGCAAGAAGCTAGGACTCTATGGTCAGGGTAGCCCACAAGGAGAGGGGGACCAGGGGAGCAGCACGACCCTGAGGCCTGGGGGTGCAACAACTCCTTCACCCATGCGCTGCAGCCCGTGCCCACAGCCCACCCCCGGCCCAGGAAGCGCCACTCCACCTCCCCATGCCCCAAGCCCTGCGGGGCTGCACCTTGAGGGCGTTGATGACAGTGTCGATGTGGGTCTTGACAGCCTCATGCGAGAACTCGGAGCTAGCCAGCGTGCACATGCTCTCCAGTGCCAGGTAACGCAGGTTGGTCTCTCGGTGCTGCAGGAACTGGCCCAGCTGGTTACAGGCACGGACCAGCAGGTTGGGCTCACTGTGTGTAGGTGCACAGGGGCTCCTCAGTGTCCCGTACATGGAAGGACCTCCACCAGCCCGGAAGCCACGTGGCAAGCAGGGGCCCAGCGTAGAGCATAGCCCTCAGAGGATATGCAGCTCCCACTACGCTGCCACACAGACCCCTCCTGAGCCCCGACTCTGACTGCAGCAGCCCAGAGGTGTGGGCATGGCGTAACAGGGGAAGCGCTCCTGGGACGCAGCCCAGAGCTTCCCAGGCCATTACAGCTGATGTCTGGATGTCCCCCTAAAGCCTTGCGCAGTCATAGAGGCTGGCTTTCTGGAGGTGGCTCAACCTAGAGTGTGGTGGGTTCATTGTCCAGTGCCTTTAAGGCCAAGCGCTACACCTGTCCTAGGGCGCGTAACACAAAGTTGGTCTGTCTTGTCCCTGTCTGTCCCTCTGCTGCTTTCTGCCCGCTACGAGCTGCCACTCCCCTGCTCTGTACCCCTTGCCTTGAAGCCAGGCGACTTGGAGCGAGCCCTCTACAAAGTGTAAGCAGGCATAGAATTTTCCCCCTTTAATTTGGTGTCAGGTATTTTGTCTCAGCCACAAGAACAGTCACTCAGGCAGGCCCTCCTGTGGCAGATTTGTAAGTACAGCTAGTGAGAACAGAGGAAGTCCTGAAAGTGTTTCTACAGTTCCTGCCCCTGCTAATGCAACTTGTCTGTCATGGCAAAGGACATCTGCCGAGACACACTGTGACAACACAACTAGTCTCCCTGATAACTGTGCCACTCTAGCCATGTACAGGCCAGGTCCTGAGCACAAGCAGAAGGGCTGAGCAGAGGAGGTAGGTGGTCAGCCCCAGGCTGCAAAAGCAGCCATTTCTCTGCACAACTATGGCTCCGCTACCACCGCCACCACGACCCCAGGAGGCCTCAGGCCAGCATGGCAAGCCACTCAGAGCCCAGGAAGTGGGTGACAGGAGCTGGGCAGAGAAGGACACTGTCTACCAAGGGAAGAAAGGGTCTCACGTGGCAGGTGGAGTGCTGAGAGAGCGGCATATCAGGTCTGATTAGGGACAGAGGGCTGCCAATGGGCCCACCTGTCATGGTGGATGATCAGGCTGATGGCCTCGAAGAGGACAGCGTTCTTGGCGTTAGAGTGCTGCACCTTCTTGGACTTGGGTGGCTCCTGCGCCTTGTTCAGGATAGTCTCCAGGCACTCAGTGAGGCGGCCTCGCACTGCAGGGTCTTCTGGACGAGACGGCACTGTTGGCCAGGCCCTAGCCACAGCCCCGGCCCCAGCCCCCACCCTCCCTGGAGCACAGCCTGGAACACTGTCAAAACTGATGCTCATGGTTGCACCCACAGCAGCCGAGTACTGCCAAGACCCAGAGACACAGCAGTATGGGCACAGCCACCAAGTAGGACTAGCAGGCACATGACATTGGATGAATGTGCACACACCCAACAGCAAGCCTCTCTCAGATTACACTGAATTAGTCCAGAGGAAATAAAATCCAAGAGATAGGATAAGGCTTGAAGAAAAAAGCCAAAGTATGTTTTCTCTAACTCATATTACCAACATAAGGAAAAAAATGCTATGAACAGCAACATAAAATTTTAAATCTCACTTGATCAGAAGAACAAAGGTATTGACCAGAAATAAAAACAAAACGAACCCAATAAAAACATCAGCAACCAAAGCTAACTCATGCAACATGGTTACCAAAAACACACCTGGGGCCAGGGATACAGCTGAGTGACTGCCTGGCAAGCACAAAGTTCTGAGTTTGATCCCCAGTCCCACCAAAAAAAAAAAAAAAAAAAAAAGGAAAAATGGCGGGGTGACACATGCTAGCAATTCAAGCATGTTAGAGGCAGAAAGATCATTGCGAGTTAGAGGCCAGCTTGAGCCACGTAGTGAGTTCAAGGCCAGCTTAGACTGTACAATGAGACCCTGCCTCAAAAACACAATATAGGGCCCAGCGGGATGGCTCAGTGGTCTAGAGCGCCTGCTTGGGAAAGCTTGGGCGGCTTCAGGGACCGCGGTTCGGTCCCTGGCACCACATGCTGCGCCAGCCCTGCCCTCGGGGTGGGCTGAGCCGGCCACAAAAATGAGTGAATAAACAAACAAAGGTTCTGAAACAAGAAACAAATAAATAAATAAAATAAAATAAAAATTCTAAAAAACAACACAATATATCCTGATTGCTTCCCCACAGGTATTCCCAGCTGGAGACTTCCTACTTAGGGCAGAAAGTGCTTATTTTGGAAAGGGACCTAACACATATTAAAATGTAAATGGAGGATAGGGCAAATAGCTCAGTGAATCAAAGTGCCTGCAAGCAGGCACAGCAGGCACAGAGGCCAGAGGTTCAATCCCCCAGGCCTACATGCCAGCCCTACCCGCAGGGCACGCTAAGAAGGCAACTGAGACTGGGCGTGGTGACACACGCCTGTAATCAAGCTCTTAGGAGGCTGTAAACAGGCAGATCACTGCAAATCCAAGTTAGTAGTGAGACCCTGAACAGAGACTGTAGACCCACTCCTAAAAAATTTTTTAATTTAAAAAAAATAAAGTAAATGGAGCAAATCAAAATCCTCACAAGACAATTGGATTATCCAGCAAAAAATTTTATGCCCTTTCTTTAACCACAAAATGGACATCTAGATACCATATCAGGAGTCAAATATTTTTTTTTTAATTTATTATTTTTATTCTTGTTTCAGAACCCTTCTTTGTTTATTCACTCATTTTTATGGCCGGCTCAGCCCTCCCTGAGGGCAGGGCTGGCACAGCATGTGGTGCCGGGGATCGAATCGCGGTCCCTGAAGCCGCCCAAGCTTTCCCAAGCAGGCGCTTTAGACCACTGAGCCATCCCGCTGGGCCCCTTGGTTTTTTTTTTTTTTTTTTTTTTTTTTTTTGCAGTACCGGGTTTTTTGAACTCACGACCTTGCAGTCGCCAGGCAGGCACTTGTTGGAGATTCCAGTTTGAGTCACTGTTAGGAGTCAAATATTTATGACGAAGGGGCTAGCAAGATAGCTGCTGAGTGGTCTAAGCACCTGCCTAGCAAGCGCAGAGACCCAGGCACGACTTGTCAGCCCCACCAAAACAGGGTGTGGGGGTACACACCTGTAATTCCAGCACTGGGGAGGCTGAGACAGGAGGATCAGTACAAGTCTGACCTATGTAATGAGATCCTTTGCCACATAAGTAAGTAAATATAATTTCAAAATTATATATATATATATATATATATATGTTTGTGATGAACCACGAACATAAACAAAGACTACAAAATTCTAAGATACAAAGTTTCTAGCTAAAGAGGAGTCTGTGATACTACACAAAGACCCAAGACTTGACAGCACAGACCTATAGGAGCCATTAGAGAAGAGCAGGGGCCTGCCACCAAGCGGAACATGAGACCTCCGCCCAGGGCAGCAGCTCGTGAGCACCTGAGCAACACTCGGCCCTTAGGGCAGCTGGGGCAACAGAGCCTGGCTTCCTGCTGCCTCTGGACTGGCTGTGCAGCAAGGGGACATGACCCACCCTGGCCCCCCCAGCAATCCAAGGCAGCGGGCCATTACCTGGAGGCGGGTAGCACTGCAGCAGCCTCAGAAGCTTGACTGACAGCCAAGGTGCTGGGACAAAGTAGTATGTATAATCCTGAAGGTCCGTGGATGCCGATGTCACAATCTGTAAGACAACACAGGATGAGGCACCATCCCCAGCAGAAGCAAGAAGAAGCCCTTGTCCTCAGGCCACAGCCCAAGACAATGTGGTGTCCCTGAGTGCCACTGCTGCCTATGCTCAAAGACAGCCACACCGGAGGCCCCCACCAGGGCCCCGGCTCTGCGCACAGGCCGCCGAGGCTGCTCTGAGGGAGGCCCGGCAGCAGCTCTCTGGGGAACGACCTGCATGGCAGCCAGGTGCAGAGGACAGCCATGGCCCAATGGGAAAGATGCCCAGTGCAGAGCCAGGCGGCGCCCACCCTCAGCCACACAGCCCCTGGCAGCACATTCATGGCCAACACACCACAAAGCACCTGGCAGCATGAGCCCATCACAAAACTCTGGCAGCCCTGAAGCCGTCATATCCAGATACAGCATCTATGGTACAGTCTCAGCTCACAAAAGGAAGCTGTGTAGAACTCACAAAAACACACTCACACAAACATACTGCAGTAAAAAGCAAAATCTTTATGTTATCATTGAGACTATAAACACAGAAATAAATGCAGAAAGATAAAAGGAGGGCTTGGAGATAGCTCAGTGGCATAAGCACCTGCCTGGCAAGCACAAGGTCCTGAGTTTGATCCCTGGTAACAACAACAACAACAACAACAAAAAAAAAAAAAAAACAGAAAAATAGAAGCTCAAAAAGCTATAAAATGTTATAGAAATAAAGAAGATAAGCTACTATGTCCACAACAGCAGCCCTGATTCCCAGGTAGACTTAGGGTAAGAAACCCAGGCATCAGGGAGCCCAGGAGTAGGTGTACAGGGTGTGAGCCGGCTGGGGCTGTGTAGTGCCAGCATGGCAAAGCCTCTCCAGGAGATGCCCGCACTGCCAGCAGGACCCACAAGCCCTGGGAGACCCAGTCCCATGGCCGGTTCACAGGATGTACTGGCCCTGCAGCATCAGCAGAATCTGGCCACAGCGGCTGCAGAAGATGGTGTGGGCAGCCACTCAAAGAAGCCTTTGCTGAAGACCAACCAAGGCTAAGTGCCAGAAGTCTGCAGTTCACATCACGGTACTCATATTTAAGACACAAAGAAATTTTAGAAAAAAAAAAAACAAAAAAAAAACCTCAGGGGCTGGGGAAATAGCTCAGCAGCATAAGTGACTGCCTGGCAATGTCACAAGTTCAATCCCCAGAACAGAAAGGAAAGGAGCCGGGCGTGGTGGCGCACGCCTGTAATCCCAGCACTCGGGAGGCTGAGGCAGGAGGATCGATGTGAGTTCGATACCAG
>PVJA010033463.1:0-23301 GCA_004027025.1 Myocastor coypus | reverse complement strand
CTCTCTCTCTCTCTCTCTCTCTCTCTCTCTCTCTCTCTCTCTCTCTCTCTCTCTCTCTCTCTCTCTCTCTCTTTTGGTGGTACCAGGGATCAAACAGGGCCAGCAAGATGGTTCAGTGGTCTAAAGTGCCTGTTTAGACAAGCTTAGGCAACCTACAGGGACCATGGTTCGATCCACGGCACCACATGCTGCACCAGCCCCACACCCAGGGCAGGCTGAGCCAGCCATAAAAAAATTTTTTAAAAAAAGAAAAAAAAGAAACTCCAGGGATCAAACTCAGAACTTTGCACTTGCCAGGCAAGCACTTATTCCACTGAGCTATCTCCCTGGCCCCCTAGTGTACCATTCTTAACCACAGGGAAAAAAAAAAGTATAATCATAGTATAAACACATAGTATAAACATAGTATAATCATAGTATAAACCAAATACTGACAAATAGTTAATATGTATTAAATACAGCTACTATATCTCTACTAATAAAAGGTGTATCAGTCAGGTTTTAACTACAAAAACAGATATAACACAAGATATACAAATGTATAAGAAATTACATGACTGGCGTATGAGGGTCAATCACAGAATTGAATGAGGAAGTGCATGCTAGAGACTGAAGGATTCAGTCAGGAGTTTGCTGTAGTGTTACATGCAAGCCTGTATTAGGAAGCCAACATGTCTTCAACAGAAGGCTGAAGGATGCAAGGCAGAGGCCAAAGAGTCCACACTAGACACCAGGAAATGACCTCCAAGCTGAAGCCAACAACTGGAGCTCCTACAAAGAGTGGACCCCTCTGCCCTTGCTCATTTCCTTTGTATACCATCCAGGTGCTGAGCCACCCTAGGGTGAATCCTCTACACCCTGCAGTGTGGGATTGCTGAGCTGATTTAGTGAACCTTCTAGACTTCTCAAGATGGCTCAGTCATCAACGACTACAATAGGAAAGTATTCAACAACAACAGCACAGAGTTAACTAATGACTAATAAATGTTAATGATTGAGTCAGGGATATAGCTCAATAGTATAAATACTTGCCTGGCAAGTACAAGGTCCCAAGTTCAATCCCCACTACCACACACCAAAAAAAAAAAAAAAAAAAGTAGGGGTGTGTGGGAGTCCCTTTTAGGTCCTCATTTTCATCCAAGAAGTCAGTATTTGTAATCCCAAAGTTACATCATTGGAATCTCACCAAGGTAATTCCAATCTTCCACTTCCCATGCAACCCACAGTGAAAGTAAAGACACTAAAACATATTTATAACTATTGGTGAATCAAGGGGCTCTAAGTCCAGCCACAAAGATGGTTCTTTGGAACAAGAGAGAGCAACCCAGGGCCTCACTCAGCTTTATTCAGTGGAGGACTGGCTTGAGGAGGAATGACTAAGAATTGTGGGAGGTAGGTGAATACTGTGAGCTGAGCTGGGTAGGAGGCCTACCTTTACCTCTGCCACCTGCAGAGGATATGCAGAGAGAGTAATCTGCATAAGGCTATTTAGATAGTATCTAATGTTTTGGGTAGGCTGGTGCTTCAGCTTTGATGTAATCTTTCAAGTCTTGAGGCTCCTTCCCAGCACAAGCATTAGCTCTTCAACCTGTCTTGACCAGACCTGGCTCACATTAAGGAGCAGCAGATATAGGTTACCACGGAGACACACACATTCCACTTTCAAAGACTATCACCAACACCTCAGCTAGACCAATATACATTGCTTAAGGCCAATTGAGAGGATAAACAAAGTCCTAGCCAGCTCTTCCATATCAACACAAGGAAATAGGGACAGTCAAAATAGAGACAGTTGCTCTTCCTTCAATGAGAGCTGGTCAGGTGGTCCTCCACAGGGGTGGGGAGATAGCTCAGTAGAATAAGCGCTTGCCTGGCAAATGCAAGGTCCTGAGTTCAGTCTCCGATACTGGCAAAACTTAGGGCCAGGTGTGGTGGTGCGCATCTATTATCCCAGTGCTCAGGAGCCTGAGGCAGAAGGATTGCTCTAAGTTCCAGACCAGCTTGGGCTACAGTGTGAACTCAAGGCCAGGCTAAACTGCATAGCAAGACCTTTTCTGAAAAAAAAAAAAAAAAAAAAAAAAAAAAAAAAAAAAAAAAAAAAAAAAAAAAAAAAAAAAAAAAAAAAAAAAAAAAAAAAAAAAAAAAAAAAAAAAAAAAAAGCAAAGAAATCAACCAAACAAAGAAAAACCAACAAAATAAAACAATAGAAGAAAATAAAAGGGGGAAAAAGTCCCATCCCACCCACAAATGCTAATGGGGAAAAAAATTAGTCAAAAAACTCTCTATACTTTTTGAGTAAGTGGCTTCTTCATAGGACCTGAAGTCTTGGAACCCTGAAAGTCATGGTTTTCTCAACCCAGCTTTACAGTTGTGGGAGGTGCCATGCTGCCCCAGAGGACCTTCTGTCTATACACCGCAGACTGTAGCCATGGTTCAAGCCAGGTATGTCCTTGCTCAAATTATAGATGGGGAAAACAGTCAGACCACTGGTCTCTGTTCCAAATGGAGGCAGTGGAGTCAGGATGCAAGCCGACTGCTGGACATGATGCCTCTGAAAGTCACACTCCAAATCTGGCTTCTCATCATGGAGATGGGACCCCATGGCCTTGCCCGCTTGAGCTTAAACTTCCCAAGGGGTCTGTATCTTGGCCAGAAACTCTCTGTAATTCTCTGATATATATATATATATATATATATATATATATATATATATATATATATAATCTTTTATTGGCACAGGTACTATGCATCTTGGATTCATATTGATCCTCCTGTGTCAGCACGTGTGCTGCCACCACACCTTGTTTCAGCGGCCATGCGGCATGTGGTTACTGGGATTGATCTCGAGTCCTTACAGGGTTCTGTGCAGGCACTTAGACCACTGAGTTATCTCCCTAACACCTTTTTTTTTTTTTAGAATTTTATTTATTTATTTATTTTTCTTATTTCAGAACTTTTGTCTGTTTATTTATTTTTATGGCCGGCTCAGTCTGCCCTGAGGGCAGGGCTGGTGCAGCATGTGGTGCCGGGGATCGAACCATAGACCCTGCAGCCACCTAAGCTTTCCTAAGCAGGCACTTTAGACCACTGAGCCATCCTGCCGGGCCCACACCAATATATATATATATATATATATATATATATATATAATTTTTAAAATTTTTTGTATTTAGTACAGGGTCTCACTACACAGATCAGACTCGTAGTGATTCTCCTGTTTCCAGCCTCCCAAGGGCTGGGATTACAGGTGAGCCACCATATTTAGTCTCAGTCTGTGTCCCAGTGCATCCTGGGGGGGGCTGGTACGGCATGACAGGGATGAAGCCCTGCTCCCTGCATCTGCATAAGCAGTCGCTTTAATCTGCTGAGCTATCTGGCTGGCTCCCCAGGCCCTCTAATTGCCTCTTGTGGCTGTCTCTTGCCTAGTCACCACGGTAGGGTAATGCTATAAGCTCTGAAAGGCAATTGTTCTATAGTTGCCCAGTGGCTCACCCCTGAACAATTAATCCCTTTCCAAAATGGCTCCTGACTCAAGTCTCTCAAATAGATTCGATGGATTTCTTCTCCAGCTATAGCCCAGCTGTAGCCTATTATGCAGGAAGAGTCACTTCTGGAATAAAATCACAGGCTACTTTTGTTGTTGCTGTTGTATTGTTTGGTTGGGTTTGCTTTTTTTTTTTTAAGGGTCTTGCTATGTAGTGCAGGCTAGCCTTGAACTCCTGACAGTCTTCCTGCCTCAGCCTCCTGAGTGCTGGGATCATAAGAGTGCACCAACCCCAGGTTGTCTTTTCACTTTATTTATTTTTACTAGGAATCGAACTCTGGGCCTCGTGCTTACTAGGCAGGCATTGCACCACTGAGCTACATCCCCAGCCCTGTCTTTGTACTTTAAAATAGCTATGGACTTAGCTTGGAGTTAGCACTTCAGGTTTAGCTGCTTTTCCCTGGGGCTGTCAGCCCTCTGGGTTTACCTTCTTTCCCTGGGTGTTGGCCTTACCCAGGATCAGATCACTCAGGAGTGCTGCTTCTCCCTCACACTGAAGGGAAACAAAATGCACAACAGGCTTGGAGTTGGCTGGCAATTGGGGCCAGTGGGGTATAGAATCCACCAGTATAAAGTTGTCTGAGGCAAACATGGCTATTGAACTCAGTTTAATTCTTACTTTTAAAATAGGTATATTTTTATTGCAGCTTCTTCATCTTTGACAAATCTTCAGTGGCACCTTCGTTAAGCTCTACAAGGCTTCAGTTAACATGCTGAGAATTGTGGAGCCATACATTGCATGGGGGTACCCAAACCTGAAGTCAGTAAATGAGCTAACATACAAGCATGGCTATGGCAAAATCAATAAGAAGTGAATTGCCTTGACAGACAATTCATTGATTGCTCGATCTCTTGGTAAATACAGCATTATCTGCATGGAGGATCTGATCCATGAGATCTACAGTGCTAGAAAATGCTTCAAAGAGGCAAATAACTTCCTGTGGCTGTTCAAGTTATCATCTCCACAAGGTGGAATGAAGAAAAAGACCACCCATTTTGTGGAAGGTGGAGATGCTGGAATTAGGAAAGACCGGATCAACAGGTTTATTAGAAGGATGAACTAAGGTATCTACCTACCATAGCGCTTTTATGGTTTGGTCAGTTAATAAAGTATGTGCTTCCAAATTGAAAAATAATAATAAAATAAAATAGCTATGTTTTCATATCCACTCATTTCCAAATCTGACAATACCAAATGCTATTCAGGACAGACAGTAATGAGTGCCCCTATATATTTTATTACGGCCAGATCAGCCTGCCCTGGGGGTGAGGCTGGTGCAGCATGTGGTGCCCGGGATCAAACCGTGGTCTTTGTGCTTACCTAAGCTTGCCTAAAGCAAGTGCTTTAGACCACTGAGCCAACTTGCCAGCCCCTACATTGTTACTGAGAATAGAAATTGGTACCGTTGCTTTGGAAAACCTTTTGGCAACATTTACCAAGCTAAAAAGGTCTGTGCTCCAAATCTCAGCAGTGAGCTTGCTTGTTCGCTTTCTTTCTCTTTCTTTCTTTTTTACTTTCTTCTTGAGTCTTTTTTGAGTCAGGATTTCACTATGCAGCTGAGGCTGAGCTAGAAACACTTTTAGCCCAGGCTGGTCTTGAGCTCGCAGAAATCCTTCTGCTTCAGCCTCCTGAGTGCTGGGATTAAAGCTGTGCACCAGCCGGGCATGGTGGTGCATGCCTGTAATCCCAGCACTCGGGAGGCTGAGGCAGGAGGATCAGTGTGAGTTCGAGACCAGCCTGGGCTACAAAAGTGAGCTCAAGGCCAGCCTCAACTGGATAGTGAGGCCCTGTCTCAAAAAGACCAAAAAAAAAAAAAAGCTGTGCACCGCTGCCACCACCACAGCCAGCACATTTCAAGAAACAAATCCTAAAACAACTTTCACACCTATACACAAAAAATAGGTGCAGGAATATTCAAGGCTACTTTGCTTATAATAGCAAAAATATGGGAAAGAATTGAGCCAGATAGTTCAATGTCATAACTACCTGCCTGGCAAGTGCAAAGGTTCCAAGTTTGATCCCCAGTACCAAAAAAGTAAAAAAAGAAGTATCTCAGTGCTCTTCAACAAGAATACCTCTATGATTATCAGGTATGCTGTGTCTCAATATTTTGCAGTTCAACTTTCATGGACTCACTGTTTCACCAGTTTTCAAAAAATATTAACCTAAATTATTTATCACAGATTTTTCACTGTATTGTAGTGATGCAGTGTAAAAACTGATGTCGGGTGGATGATCTCCAAATGATACAGGGAACTGCAGAATGATGTAGGGAAATCTCATCTCCCAACCTGAAAAGTACCTGGAACAAGATCATGTTCTCTTAAACCTAAGAATGAATTTTAGGAACAGAGGTAATGAGCCGAACATATTTATTGAGGGAAAGAAAGCTCCTATCTGAGAGAGAGACAGGAGGGAGGCCCTGAGTCAGTCGTCCCCAGGAAGCTATCTCTTCCAGGGACTTTTATAAAGGAAAACCACGTGGTGAGATGGGGCTAAGGTGGTGAAGAGCATAGGAACTCGCTTAGGTGGGCATGAGGTGGGACAAAACTATGGTCAACCAATGAGGCTACAGCACCATTGCTCAGGTAAAAATGATTAAATCCAATACATAATAGGGAAGCGAGTCAGTAGCAAGCGGGCACGACTATGGGACAGGGTCTCTTCCTGTTGAGGGTTGGGCTAATGACTTACTTGGGCTCTTTTAAGGTGATTGATACCTATTTAGAATATCAATCCCTGACACACATTCCTAGGAAAGTATGTGGCTATATTTGTTTTCTCTTTTGTCTTGAGGTACAACCAGGAGCATGGGTGTCTGCCTCTTACAAAGTTGTACAGTCACCTTGTCTTCCATTATTGTCTCCTTCAGGGCCTGGCTCTGTCTGACTGCCTAAAATATTTATATCTAATTCAGCTGCCTAAAAACGTAGGATTTTGCAGTACTGTAGAGTACATGTATGTTGCTAAAATTATGTAGGTTTATAAGTTCAGTAAATGGTTACAAACATAAGAAATGTTTTTAAAAGTGTGGGAAAGGAAGCCAGGTGAGGTGATGCACACCTGTAATCCCAGCACTTGGGAGGGTGAGGCAGGAGGATCAGTGTTTGAGACCAGCCTGGGCCACAAAAGTGAGCTTGAGGCCCGCCTGAACTGCATAGCGAGACCCTGTCTCAAAAAGACAAAAAAATAAAAAATAAGAAATAAAAGTGTGGGAAAGGTTTATAAGAGTGTGAGAAGGTTTATAAGGCCTTAATAGATATAGTTGCTACTTTGCTGGTTTTCACTTATTTATTTATTCTTTGTCTTTTCGAGACAGGATCCCAATATGCAGTTCAGGTTGGATTTGAGCTCACTTTGTAGCCCAGGCCAGTCTCAAACTCATAATAGTCCTCCTGCCTCAGGCTTCCCAGGGCTGGAATTACAGGAATGCAGGGCCACTCCCACCTTGATTTTCACTTATAATGGGGGTGTCTGAAAAATAACCTTTCCATAAGTGAGGAACCACTGTAATCACATACTTTAAATCTGCATCACAGTTTAAATTGCTATGTACACAGCAGGCACCCAGGCACCAGGGACCCAAAGTTCAATCCCGGGGCCTGCCTTGCTGGCCCTACCCCACAGGGTGCTCTGAGACAACTGAGACTGGGCATGGTAACACATGCCTGTAATCTTAGGGGGCTGGGGAGATACCTCAGTGGTCTAAAGCACCTGCTTAGGCAAGCTTAGGCAACCACAAGCACTGCAGTTCCATCCCCGGCCCACATGCTGCATCAGCCCCACCCCCAGGCTGGGCCGGCCATAATATAAACTTTTTTAAAAATTCTCTGTAAGGAATGTGATCATTATGTATATCTAAAATATACAAATAAACTGGGCAGGGTGGTGCACGCCTGTAATCCCAGCACTTGGGGGGCTGAGGCAGGAGGATCAGTGCAAGTTCGAGACCAGTCTGAGCTACAAAAGTGAGTTCAGGGCCTGGCAGGATGGCTCAGTGGTCTAAAGCACCTGCTTAGGAAAGCTTAGGGGGCTGCAGGGACCGCGGTTCAATCACCAGCACCACATGCTGCTCCAGCCCTGCCCTTAGGGCAGGCTGAGCTGGCCATAAAAATAAATAAATAAACAAACAAAAGTTCTGAAATGAAAAAAAAAGTGAGTTCAGTGGGAGCTGGAGCTGGGGAGATAGCTCTGTGGCACAAGTGCCTGCCTGGCAAGTGCCAGGTCATGAGTTCGAACCCCGATCCCAGAAGAAGACAAAAAGTGAGCTAAAGGCCAGCCTGAACTCCATAGCGAGACCTCGTCTCAAAAAGACAATAAAAGAAAGAAGGGGCTGGGGAGATAACTTTCAGCTAGGCATAGTGGTGCACACCTGTAATCCCAGGACTCAGGAGTCCGAAGGAGGAGGGCCAATCTGAGCTACACAGTGAGCTTAACTATAATAAGAGCCTATCTTGGGCCAGGGAGATAGCTCAGTAGAATAAGCTCCTGCCTGGCAAATGCAAGGTCCTGAGTTCAATCCCCAGTACCGCAAAAAAAAAAAAAAAAAAAAAAAGAGAGAAAAGAAATTTTACTCAATCCAGCTATTTCGCTTCTGGGATTCTTCCTGAGTTAGAAATACAGTATTATACTGATACATGTAAATCCATGTTTATAGACCTAATTCACAATAGCTAAATCTTGGAGGCCCCTTATATGTCCCATCAGCATATGAACAGATAAAGAAAATGTGGTATTTACACACAATGGAGTACTACGCTGCTGTGAAGAATAAACTTGAATCTTTTGTAGGAAAATGGATGCCCCTTGGAATCATAATGCTATGTGAAATAAACCATATACACAGGCTTCAATATAGTAGGGCTTCTAATTAATGAGAAACCAAAAACATAAATAAAGAGCAAAATAAAGGCAGATAATAAGAAAAAAGAGATAGAGGAGCAAGAAGGGAGTGAAAAAAGGAAAAATTCAGCCAGGAGGGAAGGGAATGTAAAATGAATTAACTGAAGCAGGAGGATCAGTGCAAGTTGGAGACCAGCCTGGGCTACAAAAGTGAGCTCAAGGCCAGCCTGAACTACATAGTGAGATCCTGCCTCGAAAAGTAAAAAAAATAGGGGCCCGGCGGGATGGCTCAGTGGTCTAAAGCGCTTGCTTGGGAAAGCTTGAGCAACTTCAGGGACTGCGGTTTGATCCCCGGCACCACATGCTGCGCCAGCCCTGCCCTTGGGGCGGGGTGAGCTGGCCATAAAATGAGTGAATAAACAAATAAAGGTTCAAAAAAAGAAAAGTAAAAAAAATAAAAATAAAACAAATTAAGATACATTTTGTACATGTACTAGTATTCACAGCGAATGTAGTCATTATGAGCTGCAAACATGTACTACCATTATGAAAAACTTTAAAGTCATCTTTTCACAAAGGAAAAAAAGAAAATAGCTCAGTGGATTAAAACGCCTGCAAGCAGGCAGAGGGGCCAGGAGTTTGGTCCCTGGGCCTGCCATGTCAACCCCGCCTCCAGGGCGCACTGAGCCTGGCAACTGAGACTGGGTATGGTGGTGCACTCCTAATCCCAGCTCTTGGGAGGCTGTAAACAGGCACCTCACTACGAGTCTTTGTGTGTGTGTGTGTGTGTGTGTGTGTGTGTGTGTGTGTGTGTGTGTCTTTTTGAGACAGGGTCTTGCTATGCAGTTCAGGCTGGCCTTGAGCTCACTTTTGTAGCCCAGGCTGGTCTCGAACTCACACCAATCCTCCTGCCTCAGCCTCCCAAGTGCTGGGATTACAGGCATGAGCCACCACATCCGGCTGATCACTATGAGTCTGATCTAGTAGTAAGACCCTGAACACCCTGTAGACCCCTCCCAAAAATATAAAGAAAAAAGTAAAAAAGTAAGTACAAGAGAGTCAATAAAGAAAGCTTCACTTCCAAATAGGCATTTCCAAAAAAGAAAAAAATAAATAAGAGGATTGTCAATGGAATATTTTTTAAATTTTTTCTAGAACTGAAGTACCAGTTTTCATTCTGAATTAGTGTTGAGCATAAAAAATTAGAAAAGGGTTACAGCAAGGCACATGATTATAGGGCCGTGGACGTCACTCTGAAGCACAAATGCCTGCTTGGGAAAGTCCTGAGCTCAATTCTTGATACCAGAAAATAAATAAATTAAATAAATAAATAAATAAAAGATTATAAAGTTTCCAACAAATAGGCTAGAGAGAAAATTCTAGTATTTCCAGAGACTGGGGAGATGTACTATATAAAGAATTAAGAGTGAAGAAGAATCCAACTTGGAAGCTGAAGGAAATGGAGAAACACCTTTGTTTTCTTTTTTTTAATGTATATTTTAGGGACGGGTCTACAGCAGTGGTTCTCAACCTTTCTAATGCCTTGACCCTGCAATACAGTTACTCATGTTGCGGTGACCCCAAGCCAAAAAATAATTTTGGTGGCTACTTCAAAACTGTAATTCCAAATAAATAACATTTTCAGATGGCTTTAGGCAACCCCTGTGTTTTGGTCATTTGACCCCACTGGGGTCGCAACCCACAGGTTGAGAACTGCTGGAGGTATTCAGGGTCTCACTACTAGATCAAACTGATAGTGATCCCCCTGTTTACAGCCTCCCAACAGCTGGGATTAGAGGCCCTCGGTACCACATCCAGTCTCAATTGCAGTCTCAGCACACTCCAGGGATGGGACTGGCATGGCAGGCCCAAGATGGAGCCCTGGCCCCTGTGCCCGCTTGCATGCGCTTTAATCCACTGAGCTATTTGGCCAGTGGAGAAATATCTTTGAAAGGATAAAATAAATTATTTCCGAACTTGCATATCCAGCACAACTACAGATCAAGTGTCAGAATATAATTAACACATTTCAAATATGCAAAGATCTTAACTATACAGATCCTGTATTTCCCTTTCCTGGGGCATTACTAAAGGAGATGCTTAAGTAAAACAGGGAAGTCAATCAAGAAAGAGGAAGACCCAGAGCCAGGGAATGGACAAGCACTAGCCCAGAAGAGCGCAGCAGTGAAGCAGAAGCTCTGAATGGAAACTGTAGTGAGCCTAGAGAGCAATCACTCAGATTAAAACAGCAGAAAGGCAGGCTAGGAGACTAAGACTTCAGCAAGAACGTGGAACTTCTATTTTGAGCATAGGAAAGCTATTGCTAGAATTTTTGACAGGCTTAGGGTGGGAAGCCAGATGCATAAAAACAGACAATCAGAGAAGTAGAAATTGTTAGGTCCGGGAGACGTCGGGAGAAGGATGAGCCAAGAGTCGGTGCCTCAAAGTGTTACAGAGCTCTTTTATTGAATAAGCTGTGCCGGCACAGGGCCACCCCCTGGAAGAGTGACCCGGAGCGGCTGTGTGCGAGGGTTTTTATAGGGTGCTTATGCTAATGAGGGATTCAGCAAGTAGGTTTTACAGAAGCCAGTAGCGTACGTTATTTGGGGGATTGGAGGAGGTGATTGGGGTGTTTCGGAATGGCACGAGTCCCGCGGGCAGCCAATGGGAGAGCGAGCTCGCAGGCAACCTATGGGAGTACATTGACCCCCCCTGACCGGAGGGGAGTTTCGAACCCCAGGTGGCTTCGGGGAAATAGAAACCTAAGTTACAGATAACAGAAGGGTGGTATCGAGGTGGGTCAGCCCTTACAAAACAATGAACTCCAAGAAAAATGAAGGGCTGTACAAATTAGGAGATGTGATTGCAGCCCACTTCTTGGTTTATCAGTAAACAACATTTGCACAGACATTTAGCCAAAACTTGTCACTCAGTTCAACATCAGAAGTGACAGAGTCAACTTTTTATCTTCCACAGCAGGAAGACAACAGACAGTGCTTAAATTTTTAAAATCCAGAAATATTTATATGGATATTTCTTTGAGGCTTGGCATGGTAGTGTGCTCATATAATCCCAGCACTTCGGAGGTTGAAAACCAGAGAATCACTGAGTCTGATCTACATAGTGAGACCCTGTAGACCCTGTACCAAATACATTGAGAGAGAGAGAGAGAGAGAGAGAGAGAGAGAAATATAAAGGTAAACCAGACATGGAAACACACACCTGGAATTTGAATACTCTGGAGGCTGAGGCAGGATTTTGAGGCGGCCACAAGAGGAAGTGAATTCAAGGCGCCTGAACTGCATAAAGAAACTCTATTTCAAAAAGATTTTAAGCCGGGCATGGTGGCTCATGCCTGTAATCCCAGCACTCGGGAGGCTGAGGCAGGAGGATTGGTGCAAGTTCGAGACCAGCCTGGGCTACAAAAGTGAGCTCAAGGCCAGCCTCAACTGCATAGTGAGACCCTGTCTCAGAAAGACAAAAAAAAAAAAAAAGATTTTAAAAAGGGAGCTGGGGCGATAGCTCCATGGAACAAGTGCCTGCCTAGCAAATGTAAAGTCATGAGTTCAACCCCTGGTCCTGCAAAAAAAAAAAAAGGAGAGGGAGAGAAAAAAAAAGAAGAAAAAGGAAAATTTCAGCAGCATCAGTATGTAAGGATATTGCCTCTGAAGAGTAGGCAAGGAAACTTGATATTTTAAATCATTAGCCCTTTGGTAACATAATATATAATTTTGTTCAAAAGCAATAATGTTAAAACACGGGCAGAAAATTTGAAGAAAGGCTCCACAATGTCTTGAAGCCTTATCTATGATCTCTACATTACTAATCTTTTTCTCCTGGGGCAGAGGAGTGGGGAAGGACAGGTATAGGACCCTTGGATGAGGATCAAGGATCCTCAAATTACACCACACACACACATGTGCACGTGCCCACCTGCATGCCCACACACACTCACACATATATGTGTCCATCCAAATGCTCCTTTGCTTCCATTGTTTATTACTTTGAGGTCATCTGTGAAAAAGACGTTGGCATCAGAGAAATAGCTACAGTAATTTTTCATTCTAAACCATCGTATTATGGAATGTTCTGCTGTCTTGATGTGGTGATCCATGAAATTTGTGGCTGTGACTGAACCAGGCTCATGGTTCCTGGTCACGTGCCTACCACTAAGATAACCTATTCTGAAAAAAGAAAAAAAAGCTAGGATGCAGCAAAATAAGATAGTAGAGGAAATCTCAAATCTGCCTCCCTGAGGATAGGATTTGTGCCACTGATAGGATAAAAAAAGCAGAGTGCCTAAGGTTGTGGGGAAAGGTGACCTCAGTGCCCAGAAATCTGCTCTTGGGAAACCAAATTTCATGGCTCTTCATAGGACGTATGTTCTGAAAATGGCAGGTTTAGGTATCTTCTGAGGGGAGGACAAAACCCTCTCCAATGTCACCCACTGCACAATGCCACAAGCACAATGAAGGATGCCATGGCTTCAAATGATTTGAGCTACACAAAGTTGGCCTCCACACTCCTGAAAAATAGGGTAGGCAGCCATTACTGCTATGTGTGGGTGTGGGTGTGGATGTGTGTACTTGCACACATGTAAATTTTGGGTATGTTCCTTGTTTGTTTTTGGAGAAAAGGTTTCACTACATAGCGCAGGCTGGCCTGGAACTGGCAATGGCTAGCAGGAGTCCTTGCTTTAGTGACAATGTCAATTAAAAGGAAAACACCAGTATGAATTTATAGGTGAAAGTTTCAACTTCAAGTGAGAGAAAATGGTAAGAGACTTTGGCCTGAGGAGCTGACAAGGATCAAGCTGGCCCCTTTACAGAGGAAAGTAAGAGGAAACACAGCCCAAATTTGATAGCTGGAGGAGATACAGTAAAGAAGCTGACCCAATCGGCCCACACAAAGGAGAGACCAGTTTTACAGGATGCTGTGGTGGGATGGAGTCTGGTACATCATGATCTCAGCCTTGGTTGTATACTTCCAGAGGAATCCTCATGACGTGAGAGGTAATTCAGTTCCCAGGAGATGACCATTTTTGCTAGAGGCAGTCTCAGTCACGAATCCAATCTGTCATGAAACCAAAATGACCACATGTTTAGGGCAATGAGGCTTTTAAGCATAGCTAGATGTTCTTGAATATTTCTTAACCCTATGTCCTCAGCCTAGAAGGGTGATGAGATAAGCAAGGTACATTTAGACCCAATAAAACTGGTTTTGCCATGTTTTACGCATTACCTAAATGACTAGCTTGTCTCTATGTGAGGCTGAGCAGGATTTGACCCCGAGCTTTACAAAATGAAGGTCAGGCTTTGTTCTACTTTCAGTTACCTGTGGGCATCTGTAGGCTCAAATGAAGTTATGGCTTTTAGAAGAAAGAGGAAGAGGAGGAAGAGGAGGAGGACTGAGGAGGAGGAAGAGGAATAGGAAGAAGAAGAAGAAGAGGTAGAAGTTTTTAAGTTACAGTAGGAAATACAAATCATGCTTTTTAATGAGTCAAGAGCCCAAGAGTTGTTTTGTCATCTGTCCCTGTGGTGATCTCTGTATCAGAACTCAATTTTCTTGCCTTAGTCTCCCAAGTGCTGGGATTACAGGTTTCATGACTGGAACCATTGCTATCTTGACCCATATAGCAGAGGTGTCATCTATGGCAAATCTAGTAGGAATCTGATAAAACAATGCCTAGTTATATGACTCTGAGTGTGTGTGTGTGTGTGTGTGTGTGTGTGTGTGTGTGTGTGTCTTTTTGAGACAAGGATTTACTATGCAATTAATTCAAGATAGTCTTGAACTCACTTTCTTTTTTAGGTGGGTACCAGGGATTGAACTCAGATGTTGTGCTTTCAAAGCAGGCACTTATGCCACAGAGCCATCTCCCTGGTTCCTTGGCCTTGCTTTCATAGCCCTCCTGGCCTGGAACTCATAGCAATCCTCCTGCCTCTGCTTGGAACTCTAAAACTGGTGGGTTTTTTTTTTTTTTTCATTTCTCTCTTTCATTTTTCTTTTTTTTAATTTATTTAAATTTAAGAATGGTTATATTACATATTTTCATCATCAGATCAGTTTAGATTAATAAATATAGGTATATAAGATTGATCAAACAATTAAACATTAACACGTTCAATAAACATTACTTTTGACTGGAAGCAGATAAAAGAGAAAACATATCAGGAGCAAAACCATGCACTTATGTACACAGGATGAATCAGATATTGGTCTTAAGAACCTTCATAAGGTTCATCATATTGATCATAGCACCATGTAACACTAAAACTATGCTTGGAATGCATGTCACTCTTGTCTTTTTGATGTGTACTGCTCCCAGTGTAAACTCAGTTACTGTCATTCTCTCTCTCAAGAGTATTATTTGAAAGTAAGAGACTGGGCCAAATCTCTTTCATTTTTAAAGATAGGGCCTAACTATGTAGTTAAGGTTGACTGTGGCTTGAATTCACTATGTAGCCCACGCTGGCCTCGAGCTCAAAGCAATTCTGCCTCAGCCTCCCCAGTGCTAGGATTACAGGTGCCACCACACCCAGCAAAACTGGAGATTTTTTTTTTTTTTTTTTGTCTTTTTGAGACAGGGTCTCGCTATGCAGTTCAGGCTGGCCTTGAGCTCACTTTTGTAGCTCAGGCTGGTCTCAAACTTGCACCAGTCCTCCTGCCTCAGCCTCCCGAGTGCTGGGATTACAGGCATGCACCACCACGCCTGGCTAAAACTGGAGATTTTTAAAAATTTATTTATTATTGTATTTATTTATTTATTTTGGAAGGACTGGGGTTAGCACTCATGATTTTGTACTAGCCAGGCAGGCACTTGTGCCACGGAGCTATCTCCCCAGCCCCTAAATTTATTTATTTTTTATTATGTTTTTTTAAACATTCATTCATTCATTCATTCATTCATTTATATTATGGCCAGTTCAGTCTGCCCTTGGGGTGGAGCTGGGACAACATGTGGTGTTGAGGGTCAAATCACGGTTCCTGAAGTTGTCTAAGCTTGCCTCAGCAGGCGCTGTAGACTGCTGAGCTATCTCGCTGGACCAAAACTGGTGATTTTTTAATTTTAGTTTTTTATTTATCTTTTAATGTGTTTAGGACAGGGTCTACAGGATCTATGTAGATTGAACTGGTAGTGATTCTCTCATTTTCAACCTCCCAAGTGCTGGGATTACAGGAGCGTGCCTCCATGCCCTGTCTCACTTGCCATCGCTGCACACCCCAGGGGCAAGTTCTGCAGGCACACCAGGAATGATCTCCTGCTGCGCTCTGTCCAAGCAGGTGCTTTAGTCCACTGAGCTATCTGGCTGGCTCAAAACTGGTGATTTTATTTTATTTTATTTTTATAGCTGGCTCAGCCAGCTCTGGGGGTGGCGCTGGCACAGCAGGTTGTACCAGGGATCAAACCTTGTCCCTGTGGTTGCCTAAGCTTGTCTAAGCAGGTGCTTTAGACTGCCAAGCCATCTCACCAGCCCCAAATCTGGTGATTTTTAAAGTCAACCAAAAGCAATTAAGTAAAAGTCAGTGAGACAGGTTAGCCTTAATGGGTATACTCAGATTTTCCTAGGGTCTCAGTGTCATATGTCAATGCTAGCTTATCATTGTTAGATATTAAAGAAGGTATACCATACCGTAGTGCTTAAGGAAATTTGTCTTCCTTTACATTTGTTTTTCTTTACATTACCTTTGGGTACACAATTACAATCCTAGAACCAGGGAGACTAAGACAGCAGAATCTCTGTGAGTTTGAGGCCAGTCTGAGCTGCAAACTGAGTTCAAGGATAGTATGAACTGCACAGTGAAACCCTGTCTTTAAAATATATTTTTAAAAAGAGTGACTGAATTGGAAGTATCAAGAAATAAAACCAGGGGCTGGGGAGATGGCTCAGGAGAATAAGCACTTGCCTGGCAAGCACAAGGGCCTGAATTCAATCCCCAGTTTCGAAAGAAAGAGAGAGAGAAAGAAAAAGAAAGAAAGAAAGAAAGCCAGGAGTAGTCATGCATGTCTGTAATCTCAACACTTGCAGTTTAGTGGATTAAAGCATCTGCAAGCAGACCCAAGGGCCAGGGGTTCAATCCCTGGCCTGCTGGGGTACACTGAGACAGCAACTGAGATTGGGCGTGGTGCTGAGGGCCTGTAATACCAGCTCTTCAGAGGCTGTAAACTGGTGGATCACTATGAATCCGATCTAGTAGTGAGACCCTGAACACCCTGTAGACTTTTCCCTAAAATACAAGGAAATAAAAAATAAAAAAACACTTGGGAGGTTGAGAGAGGACTACCAAAAGTTCACGACCAGCCTGTACTACATAATGAGATGCTGCCCGGAAAAAATAAAACAAAAAAGTAACTTTTTTTTTTAGGTCTGTTTTGGGCTGGCCAAATAGCTCAACGGATTAAAGCACCTGCAAGCAGGGCAGGCCCCACCCCAGGGCACACTGAGATGGCAGCTGAGACTGGGCGTGGTGGTGCGCACCTGTAATCCCAGCTTGTGGGAGGCTTACAGAAGGCGGATCACTGAGTCTGATCTAGTAGTAAAACCCTGAACACTCTGTGGACCCTTACCTAAAATACACAAAGAAGTCTCTTTTAAAAGGATATCTTGGGGGCCAAGGAGATAGCTCAGTAGAATTCCTGGTAAGCACAAGGTCCTGAGTTCAATCCCTGGTGCCAAAAAAAAAAAAGTATATCTGGGTACTGGGGGCAGACCTGGATTTTTTCAGTTTTTTCATGCCCTCCCAACAACACCAAACAGAAAATAAATTATTTCATGGCATACAGAAGGGACACAACTAAGTTAAACTTGCCCTAGAAAATGGAAAGGCACAAAGATAGTTGCAGATCCGCAAAGATGAGTTCAGATTCTCCTGGCAGTAACACTGGAGACAGCTCCCCAGGCACCAAAACGGAGTGGGACTGGAATCCAGGTAGGTGCAACTAGGTTGCCTAGTAACCTAGGTGACCACTCATTGGTGTCCTTCATTGTCCTCTAACAATAGTTACATAACTAAACATTTGCTTCATTTACCAAACTATAAACTCTGGGAGGGCAGGTCCTTGTCTATTTCACTCAACACAGGGCAAGAACCCATGAAATATTTGCTGGCTAAAAGAATACAGGGGTACGCTTTGTAGCCATGATTTTGGTACGAGGAAGAGGCATCCACAAACTAGCTGGAAACAAAGAATCCCACCAAGGGATAGGACTACCTCCGTTGTGGTGTGTGAAATGACAAGACCGGAAGGGTGGAGTTGGGCCTACGGGACAGCCAGAGGGAACAGCTGTGGCAAACCTGGGGAATGACAGGTCCGAGGAAGACTTCTAGGGGTTGCTTGAGAGAGGCGGGGCGATTGAATCACGCATGCGCAAACTCAGCCTCCGTTCCCCCCCACCCCGCCTGCGTGCGCGTGCTCGTGAGATCGGAGCGGAAATAGCGCCGCGGGGACGCGCGTCCGGGAGGCGAGCGGAAGTGGGTGTGAGGCCGGAAGTGGCCGGCTAGAGCCGGGGGCTGGGCGGGGACCAGGCTTGTCGGTGAGGCGGCAGTGGCGGCGGCGGCGGCTCGGCAGGAGGGTTTAGGCTTCGGGGGCCAGGTCGGTCAGGTGGTGGGTGTCTCCACAGTCTGTGCGTGCGCGGGGGAGCGCGCGTCTTCCCCTTTTCCCCACCCCGTTCCCTCTTCCCTTCTTCCCTAAACCTCCTACCCCACCCAGGGCCCTCCTCAGGGGGCAGCGGGCCGCTCCCTCTGCCCTTCCCTCCTTTGCCTGCCCTCACCCGTCCTTGTTTCTCCTTCCCTTGCCCCGGGCAGCCGCCGCCATGATCCTGTTGGAGGTGAACAACCGCATCATCGAGGAGACGCTCGCGCTCAAGTTCGAGAACGCGGCTGCTGGGTGAGCGCGCGCCCGGGCTGGGGGCGGCGGGGGAGGCAGAGTTGACCCTGGTCAGTCCCGGGTGTGACCCACCCCCTCTCCGGGGGAGAAAGATGAGGGGGCCGGGCTGAGTGTTAGGGACTCCTCTGGCGGGGTAGACGTGGGAGGTAGTTGGGCGCCGTAGGGTGAGGGGTAGAGATGCGTGGGGAGAGGCTCCGAGACGGATGCGGAAGCAGCGAGGGGACAGGAGCGTGCTTGCGAGAGGACGGGAGACCTGTGGGACGTCAGGGCAGCCGGCGACGGAACTCGCGCTGAGGAAGCCCCCTACCTTCTGGGGCGACAGGGGGACCACTCCCTTCTGTATCCCCCGGTCTCCGTTCCGAGCCCTTCTAGATAGGGACGGAAGGACTTTTCAGGAATTCCCAGGGTTTTCAGTCGGAAGAAGACAGCCTTAGATCACCCCTGACATTCTTGTTTCCCACCCCCACCTCTTCTAGAAGGAACCGGAGGCAAGACTGAAAGCACACCCAGTCTTCAAGACAAAAAAGCGATTTCCCTAGCTTCCTTTCTCTGAAACACTGGCCATCTTGTTAGATATATTTCTCAAGCAAAGCTAATAAACCTTCCCTCCACACCCTTATCTCTTCTCTGTAATTCTATAGTCCTTTCTCCACCCTTTAGCCTTTATCTGGATGTTTTTAGATTCTTACACAAAGCTCTAGTCTGACTCGGTGGGGGTCGGAGAGGAACCGGTATCGAACTCGGGACTTCACACTTGCCAGGCAGGTGCACCACTGAGCTAAAATCCCCGGCCCTGTGATTTTTTTAATGAAAACTCCAGCCCACTTTCATGCTTTAGCCTCCAGAATTAATGAAGGTCTTAGATAACTTTCTATTGGCTTTTTCTAAGATGGGCTTGGGATATATTCCAAAGCAACCTTCTCTGCCAAACATGTAAAGACAGCCACCTTTGCCAAAGTTTTTGCTCTGCCTTTGTAACGTATTTAAAACATGAGGGCAAGAATAGGTTTAACTTCTAATTTTTGGCCGCCTGTGGTTAGTCCCTTTGCCTCATTTCCCCATCTGTGAGGATGGAGCTTGACATCTTGGTTTCATAGTTAGGAAATAAGTGCAAACTGCTTCTAGTCAACTGGGAACTTAAGTGCTTGGAGGTCTACAGAAGAGAGGCTGATAGAAAGGAAATCCTTTATGGTCTTAGTGACATGTAACTTGCAGGCATTCAAAAAAAGTACTAACCCACCACTGGAGTTGCATGTTGTGTATAGGGTCACATAATTTTATCAGTAAGGTGGAGCCTTACTTTTCTTGAAGTACTGCTTTGCAGTGGACAGAAATGTTGCCTGCCAGGACTGCAGTGCTTATATTTTAGTCTGACTTCTTGTCTTAGCCTCTCTTACCAATTTCTTTGCATTTTAATTATTCATGTGAAATGGCCCAGAGACTTATTTTGGGTGATTGCTCTGTACTTTTTTTGAGCAGTGTAGCACATAAGAGGAAGTTGAATTAACTTCTGCATTTTCACTACTGATGTTAATACATTCTCAAGCCCAGACTAGCAAAGAATTGAGACCTTGGTTATAAGCTGATCTACAAGATAAATGGCTGTGTATTTTCAAGTAGAGGCATGCCTTTAAACATAGGAATACTTTCATATTTATTTGTGTTTTAATAACTCATGATTTCAAAAATGCGGTACATTATTCAGAACTGCATTTAGCTCTGTATTTTTTTTTATAAAACTTTTTAAAAGAGCAGATAGCTGGGTTTGGAAATACCTGCCTCTTATACTAGCGCTCAGGAAGCTAAGGCAGGAGAATTGCTGCTTTAAAGACAGCCTGGGGGGCCCGGCAGGATGGCTCAGTGGTATAAAGCTCCTGCTTGTGAACGCTTGGGCGGCTTTAGGGACCGTGGTTCGATCCCCGGCACCACATGCTGCGCCAGCCCTGCCCTCAGGGCAGGCTGAGCCGGCCATAAAAATGAATGAATAAACAAACAAATGTTCTGAAACAAGAAAAAATAAATAAATAAATTTAAAAAAAAATAAAGACAGCCTGGTAGGGGTTAGGGAGATAGCTCGGTAGAATAAGCACCTTTCTCGCAAGCTGAGAGTCCTGAGTTCAATCCCTGGTATCGCAAAATAAACAATAAAAACAGCCTGGTCTACCATGAAATCTTGTTTCAAAAAAGCTGCTAGCCATTTCAGGAAGATTAAAGTAGGATCTCAAGTTTAGAAGGCTTAAATTAGAATTTTCAGGACATTTTTTGCAAGATACTGTTCTGGGGTTGAATTTGTTCTTACCCATCTCCCCATGAAATGTGACTTAATAAGTGGGCTCAAAATATAATACTGCAAATATTATTACTACTACTACTATTATTATTATTATTGTTATTATATTTGGTCTTTTTGAGACAGGGTCTTGCTATGCAGTTCAGGCTGGCCTTTAGCTCACTTTGTAGCCCAGGCTGGTAGAACTCCCAAGGATCCTCCTGGCTTAGCCTTCTGAGTGCTGGGATTACAGGCGAGCGCCACCACACCCGCTACAAATTATTTTGGAAAATCTCCCAAAAGAGACCATGATACGGTGCCTAGTAAGAAGGGCTTTCTGGGGGTTGCAGTAATCCACCCAGCAGAAAGAAGTGTGATTTTGATTTAAGTATTGTGTTTCTGGGTGTGGTACCACTAAGGTAAGGCAGGAGTGAAGTTAAGTCATTATTTAGCAAGGCACATGCCTATATCAGAACTGCAGCCAGGATAACCAGTGTGATCATCATAAACATCTTCAAGGTTCTGTTGTGCTTAGGTTCAGACAACAGTAGAAAAAGGCCTGATGAAAACCTGTTATGGGAGGAGTTAAGGGAATTGATGTGGTGGGGTGGATATCAGACTGGAAAGGAAGGGAGCAGCTTGTAGGAGAAATGCTGAAGGTTTGAAAGGCTTTTCCAGTATGGGAGCCTGCTAGGGGAAGTCAGCTCCTCCCTGCATTTTGCATTTCTAAGAATAAACTGGATCTGGGGAGATAGCTCAGTGGAAAAAGTGCTTGCCTGGCAAGTACAAAGCCCTGAGTTCCATCCCTGGTACCACTTTAAAAAAAAGAATAAACAGGAGAAGTTACAATTCAGAAAAGCCTTTCCCAGCATGCATCTTTCACCAGCTACATGGTGGCTAGTTAAGCTTAAAGTGTAGTAAAATTATAATTGAGTTCAGTCACAGTAGTCTTACCTCTAATGCTCAGTTGCCACGTGTGGCTCTTAGCTGCTATGCTTGAAGAACAAACAGTACAGATGTAGAGTATTACCATTTTATAGAACTTTCTGCCAGAAATGAAAGCATGAGCTAGTCTCATTTCCTTTCTTTTCTTTGAGGTACTAGGCAAGTAGTTTACCACTGAGCTACATCCCAGCCCTCGGGAAATAATCTTAAAGTAATTTATGGTATATACTTAAGAATACAGTTGTAAGGGCGGGGGAGATAGCTCAGCTCCACAAGTGCCTGCCTGGCAAGTGCAAGGTCATAAGTTCAATTCCCAGTACAAAAAAAAGTTATTAAAAAATATATGGTTACAGGGGCTGGGGAGATAGCTCCGAGGCACAAGTGCCTGCTGGGCAAGTGCAAGGTCGTGAGTTCGAACCCCGGTCCCAAAAAAAAAAAAAAAAAAAAAAAAATATATATATATATATATATATATATATATATATATATATGGTTACATTAATTTTCCTTTTGCGGTTAATTTTTGTTGTAATGATGTCTCAGATCATCCTGGATCTTTTGCCCATGACACCTACTGAAAGTTTAAACTTCTTTCTAATAAAGCTTTTTTCTACTATCCAAAAGGAATAACTATAAGTAAATTGTCTTCCCAACAGCCTTCAAAGAGAGTATAACTGATTAAAAAGCTGTAACACTGCAAATAACATGTACAGGTCTTACCAATAACACTGCCTTTTCCTTTTAGAAATTCTTACCCAGACCCTCAATTAAAGCAAAAGTAATGTGACAAATTAATTGAATTTTTTTTTGTTAACGTATGCACTCCAAGAACCTTTTCAGCTGTGGAAGCAAAGCCTGTCAACTTAGCTGGAGTCTGGAGTCCACAACTGAGGAAATGTTGTCAGGTGCAAATTGCTGTTGATTTTAAATGCTTGCTGGCTCCTCACCACCGCCTGTGCATATTGTGGGGAGCTGTAGTTCTGTGAGGGGGAGTGCGCTCAGTAAATAAGCAGTGCCAGTTGGGGTGGGCGAGGACTGTGGGAGGAGAAATTTGAAAAAGAAATAAATTAAATCTTGCTGATACCTTGTTCTCATTCCCAAATATGTTGCATATGTCCTCAGAGAGACAGACTGGTTTGCAGTGAATCAGAACTAGGACATTGGTTAAGCATTTAGAAGTAGAATGTAGTGGCTGCCTTGCTAAGATCTAGTTGGTCTTTTACAGGGTGTTTTATATACTGCTACCTGTCTTAGGACCACTTTGAAAATGAAGCCCCAGACCCACAGTAGATTAAACTGATGTCAGTGGAGCTCAGTCAGTAATTTCAGTCTTTTGCTTCCCCAGCATTCTCAGCATATGTATCTTCAGTTCTGTAAATGTTTCCCAGAAGGAATGGAGACAATGACTCTTACTTTCTTGAGAAGTTTATTAATTTTTTGACAGTGTAAGCCAGGTTTTAGATCTCTTTGTTCTCCATATTTTGAGGTATGGCTGAGCAGAAAGCTTTGCTTAGAAAGAATGATGAGATCCTTACAGATTTTTTGTTGTTGTTGTTGTTTCAGAACTTCCATTTGTTTGTTTATTTTTATGGCTGGCTCAGCCTGCCCTGAGGGCAGGGCTGGCACACCATGTGGTGCTGGGGATTGAACCACGGTGGCTGCAGGGACCCTGCAGCCGTCTGCATGCTCTTTAGACCACTGAGCCATCCTGAATTCTTTTTTTGTCTTTTTGAGACAGGTTCTTTCTATGTGGTTCAGGCTGGCCTTGAGCTCACTTTTGTAGCCCAGGCTGGTCTCGAACTTGCACCAAT
>PVJA010033462.1:0-23350 GCA_004027025.1 Myocastor coypus | reverse complement strand
GCAGAATGTTATGGTTTGTGTATAAGTGTCTACCAAAGCCTCATGTAGTTATGGGGCAGCTTCTGGAATTTATACTTGATTATTGTGGGAATGGGTGTTGCACCTCCCCTGGGGCAGGGGATCTGCATTTCAATGTAAGGAAGGAAGAGAAGTTAGCTGCTTGAGCTGCTGCTACTTCTTCCCTTCTCTCTTCCTCTCAGCTGCCACCATGAAAAGTTGCTCTCTGCCATGTGCCACCCTACCTTGGAGCCAGCTAAATATAGACTGAAACCTCCAATAACTGGGAGCTAAATAAACTTTCCTTTCCTCTAAAAAAAAAAACATATTAGCTAAGAAAATACTGAAGAACAAACATGAAAGAGAGACACTACCTGACCTCAAGTTTCGCTACAAAGTTGCAATAATCAAGGCAACATGGTACTGTAAAATTAAGAAAGACAAGAAATGATTATAAAGTCACAAAACAACATACTACTAACTAGCACATTATTAAGTGAAAAAAGCCAGTCTGAAAAGTTAGGTACCATGAAATTCCAACTACATGATATTCTAGAAAAGCAAGTAGACAATGGTTGACAGGGATTCCTGTAGAGGGATCAGGAGGTGAAGCACAGAGAACCCGTAAGACAGTGACTTCATTCCAATTCTATATAGTATAGAAAGATAGATAAGTGATATGAGTCTCATAGAATTCCACAACAGAATGAATTCTATCATGAACTATATTAGTTAACAGCAATATATCAGTATGGGTCCTTCAATTATAACAAATGGACAAGACTAACACTATGTGACTAATAGGGAAATTATACAAAGGAAAAGATGGGGTATATGTGAACCTCATACTTTCTGCTCCATTTTCTATTAGCCTAAAACTGCCTTAAAAATAAATGACTTAAATAGACATTTCTCCAAAGAAGATATACAACCAATAAACACATGAAAAAAACTGTCAATATTATTAATCATTGAAGAAATCTAAATTCATGAGATACAATTCCATAGCCCCTGGGTGATTATACTAAAGAACAGTAACATCTGCTGATAAGGATGGGAAATAGCTGGAAGCCTTATACACCCGAAGTGAGACTGCAGAACAGTGGAACCACTTTTACGATATGATCCAGCATTTCTGGGTCTTTTTAAAAGATGAATAAATTTTAAAAATTACATCAAACTATGAAACCATGGACAAACAGCTTTGCAGCATATAATTGCCCTGGTGGAGTACACATTAGTGACATTACCTTCTCAATGGCATCATAGCATTCCTCCAGTCTTTGAATTCTATCTTGTAAAACTACACTAGCGCTCTTATAGTCCACCAGCCAGTGTTGATACTCTTCCTCAGCTAAGTCAGCATAGGCCACACATAGAGTTCTCAGGCCTGCAAGAAAGAACATGATCACTGTCCAAGGAGAAGTAGAGCCCTTGAGGGCCATGGAGGTGGCTTAGTGGAATAAGTGCTTGCCTGGCAAGTGCAAGGTCCTGAGTTCGATCCCTGGTACCACAAAAAAAAAAAAAAAAAAAAAAAAAAAAATTGAGCCCTTGAAAACTACAAGCATTCTAGTGAGTTTCATCCTACCCTGTACAGTCTTCCAAGCTCCCTGTCCCACTCCTCTCTGCCCATCCTTGCCTGCTGTGGCATCCTACTGTCTTCTTCCACCTTATCAACCTTCCTCAGCTTGTGCTTCCTTCCTCGGGGAAGCCACAGGTTCTCCCTCCCTCTCCTTTCATTCACTACTGTTCTAAAGGCCCAGAACAGTAGAAGACACTTCACAGATGTCCAGTAACTGTGGATTGAATGAGCAAATGAATGGATGCAAGTTAGTGTCTTAGTTACTCCCAGAGCTCTAAAGCATGGAACATTAAGTTCCATTTGGTGACGACACATTTAAAAACATTTTAAAACCATACTGCCATATTTTAGGCTAACACTTTTTTTATTCCATTCCATTCCATTCCATTCCATTCCATTCCATTCCACTCTATTCTATTTGTGAAACTAAGAATCAAATTCAGGAGCTCACATTTGCAAGGCAGCTGCTGTGCTCTGAGCTACTTCCTTGGCCCAGCACTAGAATTTTAGATAACAGTAAAAGGCCTAATGTAGAATGTTGCAAATATGTTCATACTTTCAGGTTGGAGCACATCTCTCTGTATGAAATAGCAGCTTCAAAACTAAGAGAAAATTAGTACAGCTTTCAGAGTGGAATGGGAAAAAAAATCAAGTTACATCATGTACAAATGTAAATTCTCTATAATAAATGTGATTACTATGTATATTGAAATGTTCCAATAAAATCTGATTTTACAAAAGGACATGAGTAGCTTTATTGCTATATAATGTCATGTCCTGCTTTTCAAAGCTTGTGCTAGACTTTCAGTGAACGTTGTCTCTGTGTAAAACTCACTCATGGAATTATATTTCCTGGAGAGATGGACACTAACACTGTTTCAGGAGCAAGAACAGACCAGGCAGAAGACCATCAGTACCACAGGACTTTAGAAGGCATATGGCTTCACTAGACTAGCAGGCTGATGCAAATCTCAATTCCAAATCATCATCCTCATCTTGGGGTTTTACAGTCATGTATACAGGTTGTTAGAAGTACAGGTTGTTAGAAGTACAAAGGGTGAATGGCAGGACACTTCATAATTGCTTACATGCATTTGGTCATACAGTGTCAGGCAGGTGTATGCTGAGCTCGTTAATTGGAAGTCTCTCTCAAAGAATTCAAAGGCTGAGGTGAACAAGAAGAATCAATCATTGTCTTCAACCGAGTTGGCTGATCTCTAGGTAATAAATCAGTGAAACAAGCTAACATAATGAGAAGCACTATTCAGCTGATTTACACTTATCTTACAAGTTGCAAGTGGTACTGGGATGCCAAAGCTAATTGTTAGTCTCTAATTATGAGACCAGAGTGTTTTCTTTGGTCTATCTTTGAATCTGGTGTTTAGCTATGACCTTTAAATTGTCCTTCAAACATCTGAAGAAAAACAGGAAAACATCAACTATGCCAATATTTTAGTTATATGTATGAAATAAGGTGCAACTTCAAAATGTGCAACATGTACTGGAAAAAGCCGGTGTTTCTCTCCAACTGTGGGCCAAATTCCTAATACAGCTGGGAAAAGCATAGATAAGCAGACAATGATGAGCCAGAGATGAGACACACAGTAAAAAAACACATAGTTTATTGTTTGTTCATAGGCATAGAAGTATTAAAAGGGGAAACAAAGGGAAAATAATGTCTCCGCATGATTTCTTTGAGAAGTCTTAAGCAAGCTGAATACATTATGAAGTCACAAACGCACGCACACACATGCACACACGCACACACACTATACTCACTATTTTACCCCTAAAGCACCAGTGATACATATTCAGGATATAATTTCAACATTAGCACTTCCAAAGGAAATAGATTGCCAAAGACTTTTTCTCACCTTCTGTGGCAAAAAGCTCCAGATGGATTAATGTCTCTTCCATAAACAGAGAATCTTTTGAAAGTCGCTCATAAATCACTGTGTCCTATAAAAAATTTCCTGTGATTAACATATAACATGTTAACATAGTATGTGAACTTTTGAGACAGAGTTGGAAATGCTGTCTTATAATTGTATTGTTATGTGTAACTGGTGTGAAGCAGTTTGAGCAGAGTACAGCGCAACTCCAGAATAAGTTGAGACATAAGCTGTAATGTACAAATCTGTTTAGTCATTTTATGTGACTGAAAGCCCCATTAGCTCCTCACTCTTTTTTTCCCCCCAGTACTGGGGATTGAACTCAGGACCTTGCATTTGCCAGTCAAGCACTTATTCTACTGCGCTATCTCCCCGGCCCTGTCTAGCCATTTTTGATAAAACTAAAATACACACATACATAAAACATGTTGGAAAGAAAAGTTCTTATTGTTTTATATAATCTCAAATTATCAAAGAAATTTCTAAAAATCTATGAAATTACACATCTGGCTGAAATCACCAGAAGTGTTAAGCGTCACATTTTAAATGATGATTTGATTGGAAGTCAGCTTTCTAAGCCACAAGAAGCAGTTAGACAGTTCTAGACCAAAGGGGTCCATTGTGCATATAACATAAGATTAAAAACATTAAAAAAAGTATATAGAGAAAACTTAACTTGTCCTTCTTTATTCCTGTTTTTCTTTTCTTTTCTTGGGGGGGGGGGGCTGGTGGTGAGGACTAGTACCAGAGATCAAACTTGGGACCTTGAGCTTGCAGGGCAGGTGCTTATGCCCCTGAACTATCTCCTCAGCTTAGCTTATACTTCTTGTTAATTATTTCAAGTAGATTAGAAATTCACAGATCTTTCTGTGCTGTTTTAAAACTGATAAAAGCAAACAAAACAATATTTTGCTTCTTTGTACTTTTTAAAAAATTATCAAATAGAAAATATTTCATTATAAATATGTACTGAAGTGATAAATGTTTTATTAATTTACTTATTAGAGCTGGAAACATTGAACATGATCATGAGAAAAAGCTATGATACTTTCAAAAGCAGGCAGAGGTATGCAAGGGAGTTTCTGACATCGATAGACTGAATAAGAATAATACATACAGTGTATTTTTCTTGTTACTGAATTATTCTTAAAAGACTTTTAAAAATGACTAAGTACATTGTGAGGTATACAACATGTGCAAAATTAAAATGTCCAGACATAATCACATAAAGATTGGGAAGACGTGGAATCACATACTATAACGTTTTTATACTAGATTCCAAGTAGTACACATCATTTCAAGGTAAAATATAATAATTTTAAATGCCTAGTATAAACTGCTAAAATTCTAAAAAGCAAGGGAGATGAATTGTTTTTTGGGTTGTTTGTTTGCAGCATGGGGAATTGAACTCAGGACCCCGTGCTTGCCTAGCAAGGGCTTATTCTTTTGAGCTATCTCCCTGGCCTCAAAGGAGACAAAAATGTTAAGTAATCTCATAAGAGGAAGAACAGATGGGGAAAATAGAAAATGAAACCCAAACTTAGATCTTTAAACTTCATCTATCAAAAAGCAGTGCAGTTTACAAAGTCCAAACACCTCAATTAAAAGGCAAAGAACTCTAAATGTATAAAGGCCACAGCAATCAACTATCTGCTCTGTTAAAGAAACATATATTAAATGTGTACACATAAATGAGCTAAGAAGAAACAGAAAGATAAACCATACTAATGCTAACCAAAGCAAACAATACATATTTAAGAGAAAAAAATTAGCAAAGGTAATGGGTCATTTTGCAAATAAGTAAAATCGTTAATAAATTCATAAATATCCTAATGTTTATGTACCTAATAAGAGAGCATCAAACTACCAAGACTAAATCTAGGGCCACAGAAATAGCTCAGCGGTTTAAGCGCATGCCTGGGGAAATGCAAGAACCTGGATTTAGTCCTCAGTACGGCATGCCATGCCCACTTCGCCCCAGTCCCAGCCGCACAGAGCCAGGCCAGGCTAGGTGGCACACAGCTGTAATCTCAGTGCTGGGGAGGCTGAGAGCAGGAGGATTGCTGTAAGTTTGAGCTACACAATGAAATCTTGTACCAAATAAATTAAATTTAAAAATTGAATTAAAAAAGGACCAAGTCTAACAGAACTGCCCAACACAAGTTTACAGTTATCTTAGAGATTTTGATAATGTCCCTTTCAATTAACTCATAGGAAAGTAACATTAAATATAGAAGATGGTAATAATCAACTTGTCCTCAGCAGCAGTCATAAAACATTGCAAACTAAACTTTACAGTACTTACTCTTTTAAAGTATACATCAAACATTTAACAAAATAAATCATTACCTGAGCAATAAATTAAGTCTCAGTGGGCCAGCGAGAAGGCTCAGTGGTCTGAAGCACCTGCTAAGGCAAGCTTAGGCAACCACAGGGAACACAGTTCCATCCCTGGCACCACATGCTGCGACAGTTCCATCCCCAGGGCAGGCTGAACCAGCCGTTATGTATAGTTGTGGGTAGCCTTGAACTCACTATATAGTTAACACTATATAGTGTAGTTTGATGCTTTCTTATTGGATATATAAACATCAGGATCATCTCCTCTTCATGAACTTATTTGTCATTGTAAAATGATTAATTACCCTTGCTAATATTTTTTCTCTTAAATATATGCTGTTTGATATTAATATAAACAGGGTTCTTCTTGCCTCAGCCTCTCCAGTGTTGGAATTACAGACATGGGCCACCACACCCAGCTCAATAAAAGTTAAACTCAGGGTCCCCAGAGAGATAGCTCAGGAGCATAAGTGCCTGTTTGACAAGTGTAAGGTCTTGAGTTTGATCCCCAGTTCCATAAAAACAAAACTAAACAAACAAACAACAAAAACAAACTCAAATTATACCAACTGTATTCTCTGACTGTAGTGGAACTAAATTATAGATGAATCTAAGAAAAATATCTCTAGGAGGTTTTCAAGCCATCGGAAGATTAAAAAACACACTTTATAATAATCCATGGATCAAAGATGAAATCAAAAGAAAATTAGGATATTTTAAGTGTTGACTATGTAAATTAATATGTTGAAATATTATTCAGGTAAGAGTTAGAATATGTACAGCACTAAGCACTTATATTACAAGAAACCAATTTCCATCCTTGGAAACTCAAAAAAGAAGAGCAAATGAAAGCAAAGTGGGGAAACAAATAAAAATAACACTAATCAATGAAAAGTGGGAAAACATTCAAGAAAAATCAGTAACTAAAAGCAAGTACTTTGAGAAGGTCAATAAATCAGAAGTGGCAAGTCTAATTAGGAAAAGAAAAATTGAAGAAAAAGATTGCCAACATTTATTTCTATGCCTGCAAATTTAATGGCCTAGATAAAATGGATCAGTTCCTTAAAAGACATAATCTGCCAAGAAGAAAAATACAACCTTAGCCTTTAACCAAAAAAGTTAAAAATATATATCTACACAAAAACTACATATACTTGGTTATATAGCAGCTTTATTCTTAGCTGCCAAAATTTGGACACCCCAAAGAATTCCTTTGGTATGTAGATAATTGTGGTATAGCCAGATAATATAATATTAATCCGGGGTACACAATAGCCATAAAGCCATACAGGAAGAAAATTTAACTGCATATTGTTAAATGAAGGAATTCAATATGGAAGTCCCCATGCTGTGTGATTCCAAGTCTAGTCTCTTGGAAAAAGCAAATCTATGATCATTATGAGGTCATAGAACATGAGAAGACAAGCTATAATCTTGGGGGAAATATTTGCAGAAGATACATAGTAGTTGCCAAGGAGAAGAGGCATGAATAGGTGGAGCATGAGAGGATTTATAAGAAATGAACATTATGGAACTATAATGGTGAGTACATGCCATTCTACATTTTATAAAAGCCCTAGGATACACATTAAGAGTGAACCCCAGCCAAGAGTAGTGACACACACCTGTAATCCCAGCACTCAGGAGGCTGATGCAGGAGGATCACTGAAAGTTCAAGGTCATCCTGGGCTACAAAGTAAACTCAAATATCATAAATATGTAGTCTGAACTACACAGTGAGACAACGTCTCAAAAAGACAAAAAAATAAATAAATAAAAGATCGAATCCCAATGTAAACTATTGGACTTTGGTGAACATGAGTAGCTGATGTAGGTTCATCAGCAGTAACAAATGTACTCTGCAGGTGGAGGCTGTTCATAATGGGCAAAGCTATGTGGAATACGGAAAGACAGTAACAAATGTACTCTGCAGGTGGAGGCTGTTCATAATGGGCAAAGCTATGTGGAATACGGAAAGACTATATGTAAAATCCCAGCTTCTTCCTTTAATTTGACTCCAAATCTTCAAAACAGAAAGGGGCAAATATTTGAGAGTTAGGTATTTCATCAAAGGAGTGAATAGACAGTGTGCAAGGAAGCATTAACAGAGCAGGCTGGAGACTTATATATGTAGAAAGATCCAATTGCAAGTTTGCCTCTTGGCTGGCATCTACACCCTAAACTGATAGAAATTCTTTGCGACCTCCATTAAGACTCTTCCTATGTCATTTTCACTTATGAACTGGCTGTTGATGCTCACTGGGTTGCTCTCATAAAGCTTGGCCATGAGGACAGCTACAGGCTAAGTCCCATAAGTCTTTCTTGTGAATCTACAAACATAGGAATAATCTTGGGGACCACAAACTCAAAAAGCAAACACATGAAAAGAGTAACACAACGTGAAAACATATACAAATACCACAATGAAGTACATAGTGATAAGAACGGCTTAAAAAAAAAATAGCCATGCCAAATGTTAACAGGATCGTTGGTAGGAATGTAACGACTATTTGATAATTTCTTCACAAAATAAGAATCTACCTCCCATATGACTCAGCTCTTTCAACCCTAGCACACACCTAAGAGAAATTTTAAAATACCCATAAAAAGACCTACAAAGGTCCATAGAACATTTTTTTATAGTGATCAAAAACTGCAAACAATAGCCAAGTGTGGTGGCTCACGCCTGTAATCCCAACACTTGGGAGGCTGAGGCAGGAGGATTGGTGCAAGTTTGAGGCCAGCCTGGGCTACAAAAGTGAGCTCAAGGTCAGCCTCAACTGCATAGCAAGACCCTGTCTCAAAAAGACACCCCCCCCAAAAAAAACTGCAAACAAAACGTCTATCAATCATTGCATGAATAAGCAGACTGATACAGTCATACAAAGAAGATACTACTTAGCAATCCAAAGATATGATCTACTAATACAAGCTAAAACTTGAATGAATCTCAGAATAATCATGATTATGGGAAACCCACTGAATTAAACAAACACATATGATTCATGATTTCATTTACATAATATTTTAGTAAATATCATAAATATATATAGTGACAGAAAGCAAATCAGCATATCTATATCTATGTCCATTCATTTGTCTTTGTCTATGTCTATATCAATGCAAACTTTAAATAGATGCAATTTATTTTATCTCCATAATCCTCAACTATTGCTCCGTAGAGTTGATTTCCTTAAAAAATACATATGGTGGGCTGGGGATATAGCTCAGGACAATAAAAACTTGCCTGGCAAGCACAAGGTTCTGAGTTCAATCCCCAGTACCACACACACACACACACACAAATACATATAGTAATGGACAAATGCAGAAGCATTTAATGTAAAAGATTTACAGGGGTAATATGGAATTCCAGATACCTATTAAATCTGAATAATATGGGCTCAGATGGGACCAAAACTCCTGCTACAAACCCTAGCTTCAACAATCTTATTATTTGTTCTCAATAAAGTAACTCAGTGACAGCGAACATCTCACCAACATTAAAACTTCACAAATATTCTTGGATGATGAGGGAAATTCACAGAACTTTGGCTACATTGGAATAAACCTTTCAGCCCTGGAAAATCCTGCTGATGACAACAGCAGAGGAAAACCAACATTGAAAGATACCATGAAGTTACAAAAGGCTCCCTACAAGTTCTTGGAACAGAAAAGTTCATGTCAACCATGGATCCAAATACTTACTGCCCCTTTGCAGTACAGCCTGAGCTGTCCCGTGGGAGTCCGGACAATTACTGACATCCTTTTTCTATTGCTAATACAATACAAAAAGTTATCATTAGTTTCTATTTTCTCAGCATACGACACAACAAAAGTAACAAAATTTTCAGTAAAGTCTTAGGCTAACAATTCTGAGGAAACAGTGGCTATGTTTTTATCTAGCTCCTTAAATATATTTTATCTAGTTTCTTATGATATTTTTCTCTGATGGAAATTTTTAATATTTTTATTCTTTAATGAGATAACAGATTAGAATTAAAACAAAAAAATTACAAGTCATACTGATCTTCATTTAACAAAGTAACATGAACTTCACAGTATTTGTTGTGATACATAGTGTTGTCTTCTAACCAGTTATTTATATTACCAGATATACGCATGTAAAATTGGAATGGAAAAAAAGAAAGGAAAAAAAAAGACAGAAATTAGAAATTAAGAAGAGAAAAAGGAGAAACAATTGAAGAAAGGAGGTCAAACAAACTAAATCATTAACTGCTTCTGCCCATAGATCAGCAGAAATGCACAGTGCAGTTGTGCAAACCATTATGCTTACATACACAGATAAATCTTTCCCTACTCCCTCTCCTCACCTCTCCTCTGCAACATTTTCCTTTTGAATAACTTCATTACATTTTATAAATGTCTATTATACCCTTCAAATTCCATTTTTCTCTTTAAGATTCTCACACTAAGGAAACGATAGAATGTTTGCACATATGGGCCTGATTTATTTCACTTAAGATTATGTTCTCTAGTTACATCCATTTACCAACAAAAGACTCTAATTTATCCTGTTTGATAGCTGAATAATACTCCTTTGTGTTAAAATATCACATCTTCCTCATCCATTCTTCAGTTGATGGGCATCTGGGCTATTTCCAGGATTTAACTATGACAAATTGTGCTGTTATAAACATGGCTATACATATATTGCAGTGATATGAAGTTTGCAGTTCTTCTGGGAAAATACCCAGGAAGGGAATAGGCGACTTAAATATCTTCAATCCTAGCTTTTCAAGGAACCTCCACACTGATTTCTGTAGAGGTTGTACCAGTCTGCACTCCCACAAAGAGAGCACAGAAGGGTTCCTTTTTCTCCACAGCCTGTCCTGCATTTGTTATTGACTTCTACCCAGTCTTTCTGGGGTGAGATGGAATCTCAGCATTATTTTAATTTTTATTTCTTGAATAAATAATAATGTTCAACATTTTTTCATATATTGTATTAGTATGATTTCTCACAGCTGGCGTATATAATGTTGAGATATAGAGTATCTATTCCAATTTTCTCTAGAGTTTTTATCCTGGATGAATGTTGACCTTTGTAGAAAGCTTTTTCTGCATCTATTGAGATGACCACGTGGTTTTTATTCTTAGTTCTACTGACATGGCATAGTACACTTATGAATTTGCATATGTTGAACTATCCCTGCATTCCTGGAATGAATCCCATTTGGTCATGATGTATAATCTTCTTGATGATTTGCTGCATTCTGTTTGCTATTATTTTATTGAGGATTTTTTCATTTATACTCATTAGATAATACTTACCTGCAGAAATCAGTTTGGGAGAATTGGTCCCCTTGCAATTTTATTGATGAACTTGAGAAAAGTTGGCACTAAATCTTCTCTAAATTTCTTGTGGAATTCTTCTGTGAATCCATCAGGACCTGGACTTTTCTTTGTTGGTAGTTTTTTTATTATTATTATATTTTCTATTTTGTTTCTTGTTATTGGATTATTCAGAGTTTGTATATCTTCTTGACTCAGCTTTGGCATTTCATATGTATCTATAAAACTGTCCATTTCCTGTCTTTTCCATCTTGTCAGAGTAGAAATTTTGGAAATAGGTATTGATCTTCTGAATTTCTCTAGGGTCTGCAGTGTTTTCACCTTTTTCATTCTTTATTAAGTAAATTAGGATTTTTCTTTCATTTTTCGATTAGGTTGGCTAAGGGTTTATCAATTTTATTTATTCTTTGAAAGAACCAATTTTGTAATTCATTTATTCTTTTGCATTATTTTCTTAGTCTCCAATGCATTAATTTATGCCCTAATCTTTACTTTCTTTGAACTTTCATCTTGACTTGCTCTCCTTTTTCTAGGAACTTGAGGTGAGCATAAGATCATTTATTTAGGCTTATTCTGTTTGCCTAATATAAAAATTTAGTGCTATAAATTTTCCAGTTAAGACAGATTTCACTGCATCCCACAATTTTGGTAAGATATATCTTATTGAAAATTGTAAATACTTTTTAATTTCTTCTTTAATTTCATCTGTGACCCGTTGGTTGTTTAGTAGGTTGTTATTTAATTTCTATGTGTGTATGCTGTTTTTATAGTTGCTTTTGCCAATAATTTCCAGTATTAATGCACAGTGATCACATATTATGCATGGGGTAATTTCAACTGCTTTGCATTTACTTGAGTGCTTTGTGTGCTAGTATATGGCCTATTTTGGAGAATATATCACACGCAGCTCAGAAGAATGTGAAACACTATATAAAGGTCTAACAAGTCAATTTCTTCACAAGTTTGGGTTAGTTATGTTATTTCTTTGTTGGTTTTTTGCCTAGTTGGTGTATCTCTTTGTGATAGTGGCATGTTAAAGTCTCCCATTACAATGCTATTATTGACCATTTGATTTTTCATGTATGTTAAAATGTCTTATGTAGGATGGTGCTTCTACATTGGATGCATACATATTTATTATTGTTATATCTTCCTCTTTCAGTTTTCTCTTAGCAAGTTGATTTTTTGTTTGATGTTGATATTGTGAGTAGCCAGGATAGCTACCTCTGCTTTTTTCTGATTTTCTGTGGCATGAAGGATTGTTTTTCATCCTTTGACTTTCAGTCTGTGAATTTCCTTTTGAATTAGATGTGTTTCTGTTTTTTTGGGACCAGGGTTCGAACTCACGACCTTGCACTTGCCCAGCAGGCACTTGTGCCTCGGAGCTATCTCCCCAGCCCCAGATGTGTTTCTTGTATGCAGTATATTGTTGGATTTTGTTTCTTAATGCACTCTGCTAGTCCCTTTCTTTTGATTGGTGATGAGGCTATTTACATTGATGGTTATAATTGATACATATTGGCTTCGCTTTGTCATGTTATTTTCCTGTTACAGATTTCATGATTTTTCCCTTTTTAATTATTTTCTCTGTTTGGTGATTCCTTTCTGTTGTTCTTGAAGCTGTGGTCACTTCTGTCGGTTTCTAGAGTATCAGTCAGTATTCTGTAGGGTTAATTTGTAGGTCATGAATTCCTTCAATTGTTCTTTGTCATGGAAGAATTTTATTTCACCATTGAATTTGTTAGTTTTGCAGGGTACTTCAATCTATGTTAGAATTTATTGTGTTTGAGGACCTGAAATACCTTGCTCCAAGTTCTTCTGCATTGGATGATTTGTGTTAAGAAATCTCCTATGGATCTGATGGGCTTTACATTGTAGATAATCTATTTCTTCTCTCTAGCAGATTTTAGCATTCCATTCTTTTGCTAAATTTTTGAGATCTTGATGTGTCTAGGTGTAGATATATTGTCATTATGACTATGTGAAATTCTGTATGCCTCACTTAACTGTATAACAGGTTCTTTTCTCATGTTTGGAAAATTTTCTGCCAGTACTTCCGTAAATAGTTTTTTGTTTGTTTGTTTGTTTGTTTGTTTGTCATTGGCGTTGTCTCCTGCTGCTTCATTGACATCTATTATTCTTATATTGTTTTTCTGTGCATTGCCTTATAGCTGCTTAATTGTTATTTCCTGGTTCCTTGTTAGTTTTAATAAATTTTTTATTTCACATTTATTAGCTGCAACATTGTCTTCAAGGTCTGAAGGTTAATCTTCAGTTTCATTCAAACAGTTTTGACAGCTTTCACTGGAGTTCTTAATATCCTGGTTATCTGTTTGAAAGTTTTTCACATTTTAATTCTTTCCTGTATTTTTCTTTCAGTGTTTCCATCATTTTTCTCTTCTCCTCTATTTTTCTTTCTATGTCTTCTTTAGCTGTGCTGAGCAATTTTTTCACAATTGTTGTCCTTTCTTTTTGGACCTAAAAGATTATTTTTGCTCTTCTTTCTTCTATAGCCTGATGGACTTGCTTTGTTACTAGTTGCTATCATTTCAAAGATTTCAGGTGTGTGATATTGAAGTTCTTATATTTCTTTGTCTCCTGGATTTGTTCTGGGAGGCTAGAGGATTGAGATTGCCTTTTGATCCTGTGTTTTGGTATTTTTGCAGCTCCCAGTAATCACACAGATAGAGTCCTGCAGGCTGCCCAGAGGCTCTCAAAGTTCATAAATGGTTCCAGGAAATCTCTGCACCTGCTGGAGATAGGCCTGCAGATCACAGTTCTCTGCTTCCTGCAAGCCACTCAGATTGCTCCTAAATTCTTAAAAGGTTTGACCAGGAGCAGAAGACCAATGGGAACTTCATAGTCTCTCTCTCTCTCTCTCTCTCTCTCTCTCTCTCTCTCTCTCTCTCTCTCTCTCTCCCCCCCTAACTGCAGGTGACTGTCTGCCAACAACAAGAAATTATATAGGAGATCTCATCTGCAGAGGAGGAGTAGGAAAAGGCAGAGGAATCCCTCAATTCAAGTGAGATGAGGGAGATGTATAAACTGTGAGAAACTACAAAACTGTGCAGAAAATATGACTCAAATAAGGTTGTAGTAGTGCAAGTCATGAATCTGTTTGATGGCAATGCAATGCTATACTTTTGTAGAATCCTTAAAAGAAACAGCAAGTGTCACTGGACAACTTTTTTGGTAAAGTTGCAAGAAAAAATAAAGATTGAATTGAGCCAATAGCACTGATTCTCTTAGTGGTCATGAACAGCACAATAATTCTTTCTCTTGTCTCCCCCACACCAACCATGAAGGTTTCCAAAGCTAAACGCAGGTCAATTGGCTTTTTTCTTCTTTTTTTCTTATTTTTCTTTATATTTTATACTTTCTGAATTATTGTGTATTATGTTGTAGCACAGTAATAATTTTATATTGAGTTATGGAACAAATCATTCAAATTTCCATTATATGTTTCTTACGAGGAAATTCACCTAGATGTACAAATGCTATAACGCTTGATACGTTGTGTCAATTTGAGAAGTTTGGACACTTAATCCAGCAGTTCTACAACCTAGGGCATAGGGGATACACTCTAGGGCAGCTGTTTACACCCTATGGTGTTGTGATGGTTGACTCATTTGGCAATTTGAGAAGCTTAGAGGTTTAACTAAGAGACTCAGCAGGGTCCCAGGGTCCTCACTTTGTAAACACCCTTAGCCTATGCAAAAGGAGGGCATGGAGATGGACTGAGTGCTACACCAACCCTACAGCAGTTAGACTGCTCTCAATATAAGGGAAGAAAAGAGGCTTGCTCTTCCCCTTCTTGCTCTTCTTGCTTTTGTTCTCTTCTATCACATGAAAAGAAGAGAGTAGGAAAAGGCAGAATTTCTTTCCTTTTTTTGTGCAGGGTCTCACTACAAAGTTGTGACTCATAGTGATCCTCCTGTTTTTGCTCCTCTACCATGCCACACTGCTTTAGAGCCAGCCAATTGTGGACTGTAACATCTCCAACCTATAAGCTAAATAAATCTTTACTTCCATAATTTTGGGCGTCAGATATTTTATCTCAGCAATGAGAGAAAAGTAACTGACTCAAATACTTTGGATTATAAACATTTTTCCAGAGCAAATTATGGTCACAAACCAAAGTTTTACTCTCTCTATGAAATATGTTATCTATATTATACAATGTGTTATTATATTTCTATTCATCACATGTAATACATGATTATAATGCCAGACTTGCTAGCATGTATTACCCCCAAAATTATGTTATATATGTGACATATAAACATTACATTACTACTCTATACTTACTACATGTATTTTATTATAGATTTATATATAAATTATATATTATATATTATATATTATATATTAAATCATATGTTGCATCATATGAATTACATTACATAAAATATATATCAATATGTAATATCACAGGACTGGGGATGCAGCTCAGTGGCAGAGTGCTTGCCTAGCATGGGTTCAACTTCTAGTACTGAAAAAAAGAACAGAAAGTGCACATAATATGTATATATTAAATGTGGAATAATTAAAAACAAAGGAGGAAGGAGCAAAACTTCCTGGGCTCTGTGTCCTGCTCAGCTCTAACACTCCTATCAGACAGAGCTTCCTGTCCTCACAAGCTACACAGTGGTGCTACAAAGCTGGTTCAGTGGAGGTCAGAGACCTTTTAAATCTGTGGTTTTGTTTCAAGTCCTCTGTTTTTTGTTTTTGTTGTTGTTGTTGTTTGTTTGTTTCTTCTTGTGCTTACAATTTCAGGCAGAATTTCTTTCCTTTTTCTTTTTTATGCAGGGCCTCACTGCAAAGCTATGACTCATAGTGATCCTCCTGTTTTCTGCCTCCAAAGTGCTGGGATTACACAGGCACACCACCATGCCCAGACCTCAGGGCTGGCTCAGCACGCTGGAGAGCAGGCGGGCCCAGGAATCCAGCCTAGCCCCTGCTCTTCCTGAAGCAAGCACTTAGTCCACAGAGCTATACTGCTGGCCCTTGCAGGCAAGATTTAAACTCTTTGCTATTATTCTTTGCAGCCCAGGTAGACTAGAGATCTCCCCTCTCCACTGGTTCTACACTCAGCCAAGATAACCACCTGCTTCTTTTTCATGGTAATCCCTTAGTCCTCACCCTGAGATGGCTGTCAGGCCTGCAAACACATTTCAAAAGATTCCTTCAAACAATCTTCAGATCACCACCTCCTCTGCTCCTCCTCAGATCCAAAACTCCGTGTTTTATATAATCTGAGTTCCAGCCAAACCAGAAGATCTCTCTTCAAGTCCATGTCCTCCGTAACCACTTTCTTGGCCATATGTCCCACTCTCAGATCCCATATCTACCTGCTGAAATTGCTCTTGCCCTTCAAAGAGGCAGCCCACTCCAGAAAGCTGTTCCCTAAATTCCTCAATCAATCAAACTAACAACAACAACAACAAAAAAAAACCCTACAGAATACTATGTAGCTATAAAAAAGAACGACATTTTCATTTGCGACTATTCAATTGGAACTGCAGGCTGTTGTGTTGAATGGAGTAAACCAGTGACAGAGAGATAAGTTCTGTGTGATGATTACCAGAGGCCATGAGAATAATAGAGAAGGATGGCCAAAGTTAGCCATGGGTATTGAATCACGGTTAGGAGTTACAAGTTATATATTGCATATAACTTGTGTAGTAACAGTTACTACATAAGGGAAGGTAGTATCACTGTCATGCAGAGGGATCTATAGATAACAATAAGATCTCACATTTCAAAAAGCTAGAAGAAAGGATTTACAATGTGTTCGTCAAAAAACAGACATGTTTGAAAAGACAGATATACTTAACCTTGCTTTATCCATTGTACGATGTGTACATGCATGAAGTATCACCCCACTATAGGTACACTTGATGTAGTCATCTACTTCGATCCTACTGGATGATGTCTAGAAGCCCTTTTCACACAAACTGTACCTCCCAGTAGGCTGTTAGCAAGTTAGGGCAAGGGACCTGCCTTCATGGTGACACTGACCTTCACACTAGCACAGCTCCTACTACTGTGAAGGAAGGAGATATTCAGCTGTCCCATGACATGTTTAGCAGAAAGGTAGCAATAACTTCTCCAAATGAAAAATTTTATACACAATTTAAAATCATGGGGGAGCACAGGGGTGTCAGGCAAGTAACATATATTATTTTACTTTTTAAAAGTTTTTAGTTTTTCATACTGTTGGGAAAAGGGATCATTGAGCTACATCTCCAGGCCTTTACTCACTCACTTAACTAATTAATTAGTTAATTAAGGACCAGTGAGATAGTTTAGTGGACTGAGCACCTACTTAGGCAAGCACAGGGACAAGAGTTTGGTCACTGTTGCCACAGATGCACTAAGCTGGCGACCAACTTCAGGCATGGTGGTGCATGCCTGTAATTCCAGAGCTAGAGAGGCTGAAAACAGGACGTTCGCTATGAGTCCAAGATGCATACTGAGACCCAGTACCAAATACATTAAAAAATAATGAATTAGCTAATTTACCTATTTTGAGATATAGTCTCACTAAATTAAAATTATGCTCCTGCCGCCTAAGCCTCCAGGTGAACTGGAATGACAGATGTGTACCACCATGACCATCATGTATCTTTTTATTTTCAAGATCTAATCTCTTAGATCAAATCTTGAAACAGTTCTGGGAAAGACATGAACTATTAAGAAAGTGGTTTACCTGGAAAATTCCAGGATATTCAGGATTTCAAAAGTGTATTCTTCTCCCATCTATAGGAAGACAAGTCAAGAAATTATTACTTGAGGGAAAAAGTGCTCATCTAGCAAAATAATTCACTCCTAAGCCTTAAAGAAACAGTTTCTCAGAATATGCACTGTTTTCAAAGCAGAAATGTTCTTGCAAGTCTGAGGAAATAGCAGTCTCCTCTGGTGAGACCACCACTTGCAATCTGGGTGCTCTTAAATTGCACAGACCAAATCAAGTCCTTAGCATTCAGTTCATGTGAAGGGAGGGGCAACCCTAAGAGCAGTATGCTGGGTATAAAGGTTCACAGCGGCGGCAAGTTCTTTCATTACTTTTGCCACTACAGCCTCATGACTTGGTGGAGTTGAGGTCAGTTTATCCCCAAATCCGCCAGCGTACAACATCACCAATTTGTCACTGCAGAATTTTAAGTAATGTCACAGTTATCCATGTACCAGGCACAGAGGACATAAAGACAAATTCATCAGCCTCTTTACCAAGAATCCAAGGTCTAATAAATATCCCAATGCTTCACAATATTACTAGAAAAAAAGTGAAAGTCTTGGTCAACATCTTGTGTTGCTTCTATCTTCCCCTGTAATATCAAAGTCTTGTGGTGAATGGTTATCAAAACAGAAAATAAGAAATATATAAAATAAAATAACCAGTAAAATATCAATCAAAAAGATTACATCATGCTAGTTCTTCATGAGAAGACATAGAACTGATGATTTTAGATCTTTAAAAGAGCTGATTTGAACTGTGTACTTTCTATGTGCCTGCCATTAATTCTAGGTAATTTCTCAGATTAATTAAACAAATTCTCACAAAGACCCTTGGCATGCACAATAATAGAGTGAGACCAATACAGAGAGCTGAAGGAAGGTCCCTGAGAGTAATGACCGGGAAGATTTCAGACCAGGTGAGTGCACACACTCTGGACTGCAGTGCACCTGTCACCTCACCCCCAGAAAAGTAGGTACACGGAACACACTAGCAATAGTGGGATCCAACTCACAGCTTCTATGGTGACAGCATATGGTGTTCTCATAGTGAAAACAAAGCCAAGGTTTTTTGCTCCTTTAACTAAAGCAGCTTCATCTGTCAATAGATAGTTCATATTAATAAGGGTTGTGCAGATGCACTAACACTGAATTTAATTTAATACAAGGTTATATTCCCCAGCACTAAAATACTGTATCAATTTTTAAACTTGAATTTTTTGATCCAAAACTTCTTATGCATCCTTCTAGATACCAGAAAATATTCATGACAGAAGAAATTTGGTTAAATAAGGCCTTTTTCATTGGGGCTAAGGTGAGTTTACCACCTTGACAGTAAACTCACCTTAATCATTTTCAGTCACAAGTTTGTTCTTGGGCCAATAATAAAAACACCATATCATCTGGCAGGACCTTGACTTTACCTCTGCTTTATTCTTGGTTATACCCAACAGTCTGCTGAGGCCCAGGCTTGGGGAACCCAGCCCTCACTCCCTATGGCAGCCTCTGGGGCAAGGACAAGGAGCCCTGGAAATTGAAAGCCACCATGCCTGGGAGAACCCCATGGAGGAAGGCAGGGCCAATCCAGGGCATCGCAGAAGCACCAGCTCCCACAGGCCAGAGCAGCTGTGCCCCTCACATCATACCTACCTGGGGAGGAGGCCTGGTAAGTTATAGAATTTCCATTTCTCTCAGGAATGACTGTGTTGCATAAGCATAATAAGGTAAAAAAATCCTTTATGTATTGATCTGTGGGCTAGAAAAAGTCACACAAGTAGTGAGTTGCTTCTAACACCAGCTGTGGGAAAATGAGCTGCAATTTGTACCAAGTTTGATTCTAGAACACATAAAATTGGGCACCAGAAGAGAATCAGGGCATGCGCTCAAAATGGGGTTGAGTTAAGGAGGGTGGAGGAGGTGGGGGAGACCTTACAGTACAGAGACTTTACAGAGGTTAGGTGGCCCTAACCTCTTGACCTCCTTGGAAAAATGGGATCTCCCAGGGCAAACAAACAGGGTCTGGTAGAGAAAAGAAGAGTCTAGGTTAGACAGTAGGCAAGGGAATAACATTTGAGGACCATGGTTAGATTAAGATACAGACAAAAAGCTTAACCATTTGCTTGTATAATCATGGTGATGATGGTGATGGTGACATTCACTTGACAGAGGAACTGCACATTCAAGGGCCCTAAGGCAAGAATTAGGTCTGTGTGTTTGTGAAGCTCCTGGCAAATGTGACGTTACCATCTTGAGCAAAGGAAACAATGGCACAGAAGCAGACTTGAAAGAAGTGCGCTGTAATGAATTTTGATTAATTCTCAAGTGTGGTATTCAGAAAGGTTTTAAGCAAAGGAAGGGCACATAGATAGATATAGACTTTAAGAGATCTAATTGTTGAGAGGATCAAAATTTCTAGTCAAGTAAATCGATGTGCTGGGATCAGTCAATTCACTAATGGCACAAAATACAACAAAACCAAGTAGTGGAAGCATAGAAAGACTTAACAAAGGCTGCTAAGAGGCCTTGTGGAATGTTTAAATTTGCTCTCACTCATAAATTTAGTAGTAAAAACTGAATAAAACTAGTACAACTACCTTTTGAAGCCTAATGATTATAAAAAAGGTTGCCTAAGACTCCTTTCTTGGTTTAGAGCACTATATCCTTTTGGAAATTATATATTATAACTGTGCCAACTTAAAGTAAAAATAACGCACTTACATGGCCATTCTTAATGTTTGTCAATAATGTGGGATCATTCAATTCCCGGGAAGATGAGTGACTATAAAGAACAGAGAAAATTACTTTTAATAAGAAGCTCCAGCGGTGCTAATTACCAAAGGCTGAAAGATAAATGCATGATGTCATCTTCTGTTTTCAAGAAGACCACACCTAAAGAGTTTATAGTGCCATGAGAAGTATTTACAATTCTGTGACATGGTAGAGAGTCTCATGCCTTGAATTGCAAGATGGCATTGGAAAATGTCTAACCTTTTGCTGAAACTAGGTTGAGCAGCCTTAATCTGAAAATCCAAACTCCTTTAAAATCCAAAACTTTTCAGCAACAACCTGATGCCATGAGTGGAAAATTCCATAATATGAAACAAATACATGCTTTGTTTTGTCCTTCATGTACAAAAGTATTTAGAATATTGTATGCATAAGAGTTAACAACCTTAACTTCTAGTGTTCTGTAGCACGGTATAATGACCATAGCTAATAATCATTGTTGTATATTTCAAAACAGCTACAAGGGGCTGGCCAAATAGCCCAGCAGACTAAAGCACCTGGTTAGGCAGAACACGTGGCCCAGGTTCAATCCCCAGTGTGCTGTGCCAGCCCCACCCCTGGACATGCTGAGACAGCAATTGACACTAGGTGTGATGGCACGTGCCTGTAATCCCAGTACTCAGAAGGCTAAAAACAGGAGAATCACTACAAATCTGATCTATGTAGTGAGACCCTGTAGACCCTGCACTAAACACATTAAAAAACAACCTACAAGAAGACCCATGAGATGGCTCCACAGACTAAGTGCCGGCTTAAGCAAGTACAGGTACCAGGGTTTGATTCCCAACACCAGGTTGAGCCAGCCACCAAGACCAAGCATAGTGGTGCAAACTGGTTACCCCAGTGCTGAGGAGGATTAAGATAGGAGGATCACTATGAATCTGAGCTTCATAGTGAGACCCTATACCAAATACATAAAATTTTAAAAAATAGTTACAAGAGAGGATTTTGCAATGTTCTCAGCAAAAATGAAATGATGAATTTAAGTTGTAAATAAGCCAGTTGCCCATATTTAATCATTACACATCTCATACAAATAATTAAAATATTATAATATAACCTATAAGTATATATAATTACTTATCAATCAAAAACCCTGTAAGTTTTATAAAATTATCTTTAGGCTAACTGTATAAATTGTATATGAAGGAATAAAAAAGTGATTTTCATATTAGAACTGGGTCCAGCATTGCATCACAAACATGTAAATAGCCCAACTCAAAGTAGCCTAATATCCAAAACATAGCAAGTCCCATGCATTTCAGACAAGGGATACTCCGCCTGCCTGTAGTTATCAACAGTTAGAGACAGAGTTATTGCAAATGCAATAGACTACAGGCAGGATTCCAGAAAACCACATGAGAAAGAAAGAAACAAAGGCAAAGTAGAGCAGCAAGTTGCCTATACCTAAAGTTTCTTTTTATTTTGCATCTTATTTTTTATTTGTATTAGTACATGTTTTCAGCATGTAACAACTACATTCATTGTGAGGAGTTGGTATCCATACACATCTTAATCCTCTCTCATCCCCTTGTTTCCTGCCCTAACATCGCTTCCTGGTGTCATCACCAGTCTGAATGATTAGGGAAAGTGAGGAAGGGAATGATCCACAAGACCGTCAATACGATATTCCTTAGGAATCCTAACCATGTATAAGCACAGATATAAATCACATTTTTAAAAACAGCCATTTTTCACTGAGACTATATTAAGTTTAACTCTCACTCTGTAGGTTTAGAAATTCAGATTCATCTGGAATAAATAAAAGTTGATTTATTCTAAGGAGAAAGAAAGGAAAGGGAACTTCAGGAAAAGCATGGCAATAAAAACACTTACCCATAAGCTATACCTGCAATGGTACATTTCTTAAATGTCATAATATTGCAAGTGAGGGTTCCTGTCTTATCAGAAAATAAATATTTTACCTAAATAAAGAAAAAGCAAATATGAATAACCATAAATGTCTAAAATGTATTTATAGAGAAAACAAGATATTCTTTCACTTTAAATCCTCAAATTATGTGACTTTTTAGAAAGCAAAAAACTCAGTCTATAATAACTCTATCTTTAACATGCAGGCTTCATTTGAAAGCTACTCTATGTTTTATGTTTTTTTTTTTAAGTGTAATTGTCCTTTATTATTTTTTTTCAATTTTTTTATTGTTTAAATTTAACAATGGTTATATTACATATTTTCATCATCAGATCAGTTTAGATTAATACATATAGGTATATAAGACTGATCACACAATTAAACATTAACCTTTCTAAATCCACATAACTTTTTTTTTCTTTTCCCCCTCTTTTCTTTGAAAGTTGACATATTACATATTGTCCTCACAATCATTCTATAGAGTGCAGTGTGTGGGCATGACCCACCTCCCTATTGATGTTGCATAGAAAAAAGAAAGAAAGAAAAAAAAAAGGACAGAATATACTTCTCTTTGGACTAAGAGGAAGCAGATACATATACAATCAAAGGTTTTGCAATTGCAGTGTGCCACCAGTGAAGCTTGTGATGTTGGAGGCTATTGAATCTAAGCCTCCTAAAGCTCATCTCACCAATCTAGCTCTGTGTTCCATGCATTGTAATTAAGGATTTTTTTTTCTTGCTGTGTGGTCAAGGGCAAGTCGAACCAAGACCTGTACAACTAAACATTCTTTTTTTTTTTTTTTTTTTTTTTTTTTTTTTTTTTTT
>PVJA010033461.1:0-23296 GCA_004027025.1 Myocastor coypus | reverse complement strand
AAAAAAAAAAAAAAAAAAAAAAAAAAAAAAAAAAAAACAAAAAAGAACACAGTGATAGGATCTAAGGTAAATGTTCTCAAGTATTTTGTCATTATGTTTTCACAGTGTCCTTGGAAAGATATTTGTAGTAACTATGTGACAAATGAACAAACTGAGGGTTAGAAATGTAGAACAATTTAATAAGATAGGCTTTAAATGAATAAAATAATGGAGACATTTTTAAAGTATGTGTCTGCTGAATTTTACTACTACTATATCTATTGTTATCTTTATTTTACTGCTATTTCATATAAATTATATTTATTTGAATTTTGAATGTTGCCTGGTGTCTTCTCTAAATAAATAAGGCAGATAGATTAGATAGATAGATAGATAGATAGAAAGATAGATAGATAGATAAACAGATATTTTTCAAAATTATAGCTTTATATCAAAGAATAGCTTTTAATTACATATTGTTGCAGCATCAATAATAAATTGATAAGCTTATTCATTTTCTTATATGAAGAAATATGTACTGAAAGCTGAGTGATAAAGCTACATTTAGAAATTGCTTTCCATATCTACAAAATTAACAGCTTTTCATTAATCAATTTGCAAAAGCATCACAGTAAATTGCTCATGTCATTGTATGATCTTTTCTATTAATTGTGGGATCCATACTACATGTTCCAAAATATAGGAATAGCTGGTGAGATTTATGAAATTATCTTATTGTAATGGAGGTCCATTGCACAGATGAAAAATTAAATGATTTCAATTATGAATGTATATTTTTAATTATCAGCTTTTTCTCATGAGTTGCTTAAATATGATAAATTTATTTACATGTTTTAAAAAGTACACTGAATTTATTAAAGTGTGCACATTATTAAATTTACAATTTAAAAAATATTCTTCTATTTATAAATCAGTTAACCCTTTATAATTTCACTTTTTAAGATTGTTCAATTATCATTGAGATAGCTCCTCAGTCTGATGAAGGAAGGAATTGTTTTTACTTTAGGAATTTAATATTTAATGATAGCTTTAAAATTTATTTCTCTCTATATTAAGAAGAGTGTTTGCACCTTTAAAAATAGTATACAAATTGATCTTCTTTTATTGCAGGTTTTATATTTGAATCATAATTGTACCCACTTCAGGATAATTTATTTTGGAAGCCTTTTAGATGTTAGCATCAGGTCTATTTACTCATACACATTTTTTTTTTTTTTTTTTTTTTTGTAATTTAGGGAATGGTCTACCATGTTTTCAGGGTCTCACTACTAGATCAGACTTGTAATGATCCGGCTGTTTACAGGCTCCCAAGTGCTGGGATCAAGGCACGTCCTCCCAAGCCCAGTCACACATTTTCAATATGTAGTGAAAAAACTTTCAATTAAGTAGTGAAAAAATGCAAATTTCTTAATTATCATTTGCAGGTTATCTGATATTGGCCCCATGTCTTTAAATGCATAAACCTCAGTAACACCATTTATAAAATAAAAATGGAAAAAAATGTGGCTAAATGAAGATTTTATCTGATATATAAATAACTGCAGTCACAAAAAATGATTTTAATATTGGTGAGTATTTAAAAAAACAATACATGTATATATATATATATACATATATATATATATATATATATATATATATGCCACCTTAAATGTTAAAATGATCAGTTAAAACAATTAAGTAACAGATAACAGAAGTGTACAGGCTTAAACATAACCTGTTCAGAAGAGCCCTATGACAGGTAAACTGGAGGACCTACCTGTTCCCTTGGGGTTATTAGTGCACACTTCATGGTGTGTCTGGGTGGCCCTGGAAGCAGAACATGGAAGCCTTGGTCATATTATTGTCTGTCTCTTAGCAATGTATTATTCCTTTCCTGGTCTGCTTTCCAGCTAGCATGAGCTACGTAGCTTTGGTCCACAAGGTGCTTCTGCCAAGAGCTTACTATAAATTGTTTATTCAAAAATCATTTAAAAGGTAAACTTTTCAGAAATAGCTCTATGGTACAAGTGCCTGACTGCCAAATGCAAGGTTGTGTGTTTGAACCCTAGTCTCTCAAAAATAAACAAACAAATAAATAAATAAAACAAATATAAATAAATAAAGAAATAAATAAATTATTTTCATTGTTAAGATGTAGATTTCAGATATTTGTTCAGTGATGGGAAAACTGACCAGTCATGGACCTTGTAAGAGAATATTACATCAAGCAATAACTGAAACATTCAAAACAATCTTGTATCTTCCAGAGTCGTAGATACATGCTGGGTTTAGCCATCTCTCTGATCATTTGGTCTCCCAGCCCTGCTCACTTCTGTGTGGACCTTACACCAGCAGGCAACTCTGTTTAGTGCCAAGGTGATGCTTCTAGAGGTGTACCAAACTTATTAGTTGCTAATGGTGCTTTAGGAAATGGTGAGACATACATATATATGATGTGTCTGTGTGCATGTGTCTGTATGTGTGTGTATGTGTGTGTGTGTGTGTGTGTGTGTTTGTATATGAACATATGTTAATACTTGCCTTATCCTACCAACAAAACCTTGGCTACTGTTGGAATAAATCATTAATTGAAGAAAATAACATCTCTTCCATTTCTCAAAAAAGAGTTTTGGATCTCATAGCCACATTTGAATGCAGAAGAGCAGTAAATATGGTCACTGTCAGCCTCCTATGTCCCATGGGTATAGGTTCTAGGAAAGTTAGAAGTGGCATATATGAATTAAATCACAATTGTATGTACTTTAGGATAATTTATTATAGAAGGCTTGAAATGTTAGCATTGGCTCTATTTACCCACATACATTTACGCTATTTACCCTAAAGTTCTGAAACTGCTTAAACCCTTATGTATACCTGTTAACATGCTACCAGAACTTTGGATATTTATTTATTTATTTATTTATTTATTTATTTATTTATTTATTTTTGTGCCGGGGATTGAACTCAGGACCCTGTGCTTGCCAGGCCAGCCCTTACTCTACTGAGCCATTTCCCTGGCCTTGGATACTTACAATTTGATTTTTTTTTTTTTTTTCATTTCCCTGCTTTGGAAGGGAGAAAAGATAGGAAAAAGGCAGAGGGAAAATCATGCACGTATATATACCGGATGGCTGAGATGACCAAAGATTTCTATCAGTTTTTTAAATAATAATTAATGTTTATAATTTTCACTTTGACTTATTCTGTATGCTGGTCTCTGTGATCTAAGCAACACAACTTAGGACAGCAGTATGTAATATTAAACCCATGGTTGGATATTTTTCATCTTAATCTTCTAAATATGTACTATCCCTAATGTTTCATTGTTTTATACTCTATTTAAAATACATTTGTAAAAATAATAAAAAAGACAGGAAAAAATAGGGTTATTGAGGGCAGGTACTAGTGATCAATTGTTTGCTCAGTCTTGTTTGACTGTGTCTGTTAATCTGAGCAACAGATTTGGCAATAAAAATAGGTACCATAACGATTGTTAATTTGCTATTCTTGTTTTGCAAATCTATAACATGAATTATAGTATTTTTAAAATTTCTTTATTTGCTTCTGCTGTGTTTGCTTTTACTTATTCTTCAAAATAGATAAAATGAAATATTTTTAAATAAAAATGTATTTCGTAAATTTGTATATGCATTTCTAATTTCATGATCCTAGTAACAAAATGTACATTCAAATTCCACTATCAAGATCAACTGTCTAAGAATTAGGGCACAATCAAATGTCAAATTCTATGAAATTTTCACATTGCAAACAATCTGTTTTCCAAAAATAGGCTCAGAATTTGAAATGAAGGTATGGTTTTCTATGATACGATAAATCACCTCTTACAAAGCACTGCTTCTGCTGCTCCCCTTCCTGTTCCTTTACATGATGTGTGACAGTATAGAAAAAGGTACAGCTAACTTGACATGAATGGCAAATCAGAATTTATTGACAGATGCATGCTGTGTTGTTAAGCATCTACTGAAGTCATTAGTTTGCGACATCAGACATGCAAGTTCTAATTTATGTTGAATGTAGTGTCATTTGTATAAGAACAAATTAATTCATCAACATTCAGTTGAGGATTATAGTAAGAAGAGAATGGAGAGAAAAAGAATCCCATGATATCGAATAGTGAAAGTCATAAAACCTTTAAGGCTGTAGAAAATTTTCTGTACAGTTTTCAGTGCAGATTTTTACTGTCTTTCCTAAAGCTATGAGTGTATGTGGCTAGGAGGAATGTGTTGTAAGGTGAAGCCATCCTGAGGAGCTCTGCACTAAACAAACACATGCAGTCAGCTGTACTAAGCTGCATGAAAGAGTGCTCACTTCTGCAGCCTGAACACAAAGTTCTAAGGAAAAGCTTATAGAGAGAGGACCATGACAAAGATCACAAGAAACAAAGTCTGTATGCTTGTAACTCTTAATGGAGAACACAGCAGGATTTAATTGATAAGGGAAAAAATGGTGTACAGTGATATTGGTAAGACAAAGTTAGTTCATGTACAACATTACAGGCTGGCTCCAAGAACGTAGATTCCATTCACTGATACATGAGATAGCTTGAAAATTTTAAGCAGAGAAATATCATTGATTCATTTGTATTTTTACTGTGTTCTCTCTCTGTTGCTGGGAAAGGGAACTTAGGGCTACAGAGGTAGCATGAGTGGGATACATACTAGGAATGGAGAAAATAGAGATTTTGAATGTATACTAATTAATTTATTTATGGTACTATTCTATTTTGCAGGGAATTGAGAAAATAGAGATTTTGATGGTATGTTAATTAATTTATTTATAGAACCATTCTATTTTTCAGGAATGTAAGGGATGAAACAGCATAAGGAATTAAGATACTAAAGTTTCCGTTTTGTGTGTGCTACTGTAACAGTATGATGCTATATATAGGAACAAAATATGATCAAGGATAAAATATTTGAATGTGGTTAAATTTCCAATGCTTGTTAGAGATAAAATGAAATATTAAGTATGTAATGTGCACTTAAGGAAAAACTAGGGTAAAGTTTATGATGACATGTTTTTTGATTCTATGGAAAGTTTTAAGTTACTATTAGGAAATAGAAATGAAATTTGTCTAATATAAATTTTCCAGCATTTAGAGCTTGACTAAAGAAAACTGAGATAACCATGAAAAATGAAGAGACCTTTTTAACCTGAAGAAAAATGTAACAAGGGTTTATTTATTTTGGTGCCATGACAGGAAACTCTCAGTGTAAAAGGAGAAATAGAATGTCAAAACACACAAAGACTGTCTATAATCTTGAATATAGAGAAGGAGGAGAATACAGAGAATAGCCTGGAGACTTCTATTTGGACAATAGAAACAAGCCAATTTTACAATATTTTCCTTGAGGTATCCAGAGAATTGTGGTAGCTGTTATAAAGGAACATATGGTCAAAGGAGGGTACTTAAGAATAAGAGGCTTTTCAGTATGGGATTCAAAAATGAGCAGAGATGATGGAAAAAAGAGATGTGTGAAATCTGTGAAGGCTAAAACATTATTGAGGTGATAAAAAGTGAACCTTAAACAGAAGAGTATATATTGACATTATGTACAGGTGTCTGTATCCCTGAATTCATTGTTCTGCTATGGAGGACAAATAATTTATTTATTATTTATTTATTTATTTATGTATTTATTTATTTATTTTTCTTGTTTCAGAACCTTTGTTTATTCACTCATTTTTATGGCCGGCTCAGCCTGCTCCAATGGCAGGGCTGACGCAGCATGTGGTGCCGGGGATCGAACCGCAGTCCCTGAAGCAGCCCAAGCTTTCCCAAGCAAGCGCTTTAGACCACTGAGCCATCCCGCCGGGCCCCATTGAGCCATCCCGCTGGGACCTGGACACAGAATTTTATAGGTCAGTTTTTCATTACTTGAAAGTAGGCAGTTCATCCTAGGTTTCCTACTACACAAAAAATTTTTCAAAGGCTCTTTAAGATATAGTCATATATTTGCCACCTGTTTGATTATTGCTTTGATGCCAAGTTTTCGAGTCGAATATTTACATTCAAATAATATGTAAAACTCAGCCAGACATGTGGCACATGAATATAATCGCAGCACTTGGGAGGCTGAGGCAGAAGGATCTGTGTGAGTTGAAGACCAGCGTGGGCTACAAAAGTGAGCTCGAGGCCAGCCTGAACTGCATAGTGACACCCTGTCTCAAAGAGACAAAAAAAAAAAAAAAGACTCTCTCCAATATTCTGATATATTATATATCATACATTATGTTCTATATAATATATTCTAATATTATATAGTGTATATTATATTCCATATTATATATTCTGATATATATGTGTATATATACACATATACACACACACATATATATATATATCTCAAAATATGTAATATAGATTTCGATATTGGTTATATCTTATCTGATTACCTAACCCAAAATAAACAATCCCTTTTCACTTCTCTATCCTTTTCTTATTTTTGAATATTATTCAATATAACCTGACATACATTCATGTGTTTTTTTCCTATATAAATTCACTAAGATATAATTGCATAAGGACAGACATTGGTATGTACTATCTTAGCTACTGAGGCCTCATGGTGAAAATAAGGCGTATGAAAAACACTAATTACCTCACAGAATAGACATTATTGTTCGTACTGTGTTAAAACTCATAGCTACTCACTGATTAGACCCAGTAACAGCTAAAAAAATTCATTTTCTTTTAAGTGCAGTTTGATTTGATTGTACCATTGTTCATAGTTCTCCCAGATCCTGATTTCTTGCTAAATTCCGCTTTGGTAATTTACCTCTGAAGATTTCCCAAGAATAAAACATTTCTTCTGCCTTTGTTGTCTGTGACATAAAACATTTGTTCACTGATATTTCTGCTGCCCCTGAAAACATTTATTTTGCACTGGTATCAGTAGCATCATATTTTCCTGATGGAGTGTACTTAATCACATTTCAGTGATGTTATTTTGCTTGCTAAATATGTGTTAGCCTCTTTAGCTGGTTTATATTTATAAAGAGAGAAATTATACTTACTCTAACACAACTCTGCTAGTTAAGTTGCTGATAAACACAGATAGTAATTACATTTATAGATGAAATATGGACAATAAAAATTCATCCTAAAATGGATATAATCATGCCAGGTGTGGTGGTGCAGGCCTATAACCCCACCACTTGGGAGACTGAGGTAGGAGGATCAGTGCAAGTTCGAGGCCAGCCTGGGCTACAAAAGTGAACTCAGGGCCAGCATGAACTGCATAGCGAGACTCTGTCTCAAAAAGACAAAATAATAATAATAATGATGATAAATAAATGGATATAATAATATTTTGTGGGGAGAAAGCATACATTGTCACTAAATTTAAAGATTAATTTTACTGGGCTGGTTTACTACTCACTTGTAAATTTCTAAGCAAGTTCTTAAATCCGAGAAGGAAATTGTTAAGGCCTTGTGTGAACATATAACACACTAGTTGTAGCTCACGCAGCATACGTAAGGTAACAACATTCCATGAAAAGGAGACATGCTTACTTCCCTATGTTTTGATTTACCTTAAGATGATCCCAGTTTTACATATTATGTTAGATATCATCTGTGATTGTGAGACTAGAAACCAGACTAGTGCTTTTTCTATGCCCCTCCACTCCCAGGGGTAATAAAGTCGTGATTGTTAGACATGAGACAGTTTTACAGGATTACACATGAGGTTGTGTCTGTAAGATATTTTTTCGATGTATTTTGTTTAAAAATAAGTATAAAACTTTGCCAAATTCAGAAGTGTAGTGAAGGTTATAGTTTCTGATTAATGAAAAGTCCGCACAGAAGAAGAATGTGTCTAGATTTTGCTAGATAAATCCTCAAACAATAAATCAGGGTCATATTTTCTCTTTTCCATTTTTAGCTTTGCACAAACTACTTTTATTTGCATGTTCCAAGATGGCTGTAGTATCTTCTAATCTTATTTCCAAAATATAAGCAGATTAAGCATTAGATAGATTTAGGTTCTTGATCTTCTTATACTTAGATTTATTTTGTAAATTTTCCAATAGAGATGCTTTCTACACCAGAAGGCTCCATTTTCAATTAGACTCTTCGCATTTTTCAATCTCAAAAGTATCTTTCTTAAACACCTAGAAGCTACCTTATGAAACAGAGACATCAAACCAGATAATACACTACATGGCAGGACTGCCTGAAAGTAAAAGGGTACCTCCAGTTAACAAGTGCAGATAATCACGTCTCATTGACCAATTACTCATGCTGAATGTCTTTCAATACTTGAACTATTGGTTTACCTCAACACTTAACAACTCCCCCATTCTTTGTTTCAGCTGAGCTGAGTTTATCCTCTCTTCATTCTTACAGTCTCAAGTAAATTTAACCCTTCTTTTTAATTCTAATTGTTCTTTGACCGGTAACATATATCATGCATATGCTAAAGACTAAGACAAAAACATTTTTTGTATCTCAACTTGATTGTATGTAAACAGATTTCTACATGACTTTTGTAGGATGGACCTTTCAAAATGATGACTATGTGGTGGTCAGAGTGATAGAAACTAGGAACTGGAGGACAGCAGTCAGTGGGATAGGGATGCAAGCAGGTGCCCCAGATGGCTTCTCCATCTCCTTGTAGATACTGCTTCCACTGCTGGACTGAAAGGACGCCAGTGGCTTCTTAGTTTTCAGAACAATTCACTCTCCTTTCCTTCATGCAGACTGGAAATAGTGAGAAGGGATGTAAGGTAGATGTCATGTGGGCCTTTACAGTATTCTATTTTCCTAAAGTTTCAAAAGTTGCTTGAAACTAGGAGTGTACCCTTGAAGATATGAATGAAAATGAATTATGAGAGAAATGTTCTATATAATAATGAAAAGACAGCTCTGTGGCTTATGCAACTACCTGGAAAGTGCAAGGACATGGATTTGAGCATACCACATGCTGAGAGGTTCCCCTGGAACCCTAAGCATGCCTTGCTGGCCAGCAAATCAGGCATAGTGGTGCATACCTATAATGCTAGCACTGAAGAGGGTGAGACTGGAGAATCACTATGAGTCCAAGCTGTATAGGGAGACCTTGTCCCACATAAATAAATAATTGATTAAAAATGCTTTATAAAGGATTTATATAAGAACACAGAATGTTGTAAGTAAGCTAGAATCAGAAAATATTGAAAAGTTTATCTGCATATTAATTCTAAGACTGTATAATAAAATAAGATTAATGAATTAAAGCTAAAAATAGCAATATAATAATAAATAAATAACTCATCCACAACAATTTTTCAATATATAAAAAGTACACTTAACAGTATGATTTCCCCTTCTATATCAATATAATTTTCCTACAACATAGACAACTGGAAGCATTTGTTTCAGTTGACACTGTAAGAATGCTGAAAGATTGGTCACATCTGCTGAAAATGTTCTAATTTCATTTTATAATAGGAAAACACTTTTTTTTTTTTTTGGTTTTTTTGAGACAGGATCCCACTATGCAGTTCAGGCTGGCCTTGGGCTCACTTTTGTAGCCCAGGCTGGTCTTGAACTCACACTGATCCTCCTGTCTCAGCCTCCCAAGTGCTGGGATTACAGGTGTGAGCCACCATGCTATCATATTTGATATCTATTCTATATTTAGTAAAAACACAGGAATTTACTGTCAAAGAATATCATATTAAATGATAATTTAAAAATTCACTTAATTTTTTTCATACAATATCGGATTATGACAATATTATCCTGGGGCTCATTTATATTTTATTATAAAATAGGCTAATGAATGGAATGGAATTTATATTATAACATGAATCTAGTGATCCAGCATTAGAAATGTAACAAACTCTAATGCAGTAAAATTAATAACAATCTTTTTTTTTACTTTGGATAGTTTCTTTGAAACATAAAGAATTATTTTTATGATTTACATATATTTTCCACTGGAGATTTTATCCGAGTAAGTTATCATTATTAATATCATGACAATATCTATAGCAAGTTAATTTTTTTATGTCAGCTCAGCCTGCCCTGGGGGTGGGACTGGTGCAGCATGTGGTACTAGGGATCGAACTGTGGTCTCTGTGGTTGCCTAATTTTGCATAAGCAGATGATTTAGACCTCTGAGCCGTATCACTGGCTCCAGTAGCAAGTTACTTTAATTGATATTATATTTTTCAATTTTCCAGTGTAAGAATTCTCAGATGCATTGCTTCCTCCTCTGCTCATGATAAATTGTCCTATATTTTGCACTCAAAGTGAGGAAAGCAGGTTAAAAAATGAAGGTTGACCTCGTTATGTATAATTCATGCTCAGTCATATTGTGTTGCACTTGATGATAGCATTGCACTGTCAATTCTTTTAGACTTATATCTCACAATATAACCATTGGAATGTGAGGCTTAGGATTATTAGAAAAGAATCAACAGATCACATTCAGATGTACAATGATTTACTTCAGTGCCACTATTAGGATTGCAAAGCTTTCAGAGACAATTACTTACATTCTCCATCTGTGATGAAAAAAAAAAAAAAAACACTTGCCTTGAAAAGAAAAGCATTCTGAAGAGTGCAAAGCCATTTAATGTATTTTCCAGGAATTATTCTTTGAACCGCAATGGCGGTCTTGATAATTCATTTTACCAGTGAGCTATTGATAGAAGGTACACAAAGGTGGAGAGAAAAGTACATTTAGACTAATTTCTTTCTTGTCTTTGTTACAGATTTGATCATAAGGGACAAAATTTTACATATATTGTAGGGCAATGAGAGGATTAATAGTATATTAACTGCCACTTTTTTATTTCTAAGTTTTCTTTGTAATGTTTCCTATACTTCATTGATTGCTCAATCAGGTAGCTCTATAGAACACAAACATTAGTTCTAATGTAGTATTTGTAGAATTATTCTTGGCCAGTCAATCAATGGGAGCACTTTGGTTGTGGTATACAAATTAAATTTTATTTTTGTTTTATTGACCCTTGTTTCTCAATTCATATTACCACTTACTTTGCTATTAGACATTATTTGGAATATGAGATTTGTATTCATTGTTCTTTTCTTTTTTTCTCAAAACTACCTGATTGAGAGCTTCCATTATCCTGTTAAAATGCTTTACATTATTTTCAGAAAGTGTTCAACACATTATTTATACACAACTCCACTGATATAATTTTCAGTATATTATTCTTACTCAAATCAAAATTATAAAATAAAATAGTGCCTAAATATACTGAATGTAGCTTTTTGCTGTGTTAAAAGGATAAGGATGATCTTTTTCACCTCAACGTCTAGCTTAGTAAGCTACTAGTGCTTCTCTCAAAACATTCATGTATTCTGTGAATGAAAATTTTAAAACTATGAAGAGGAACTTTGTGTAAGAATACAACTGACTGCCGATAACTTTAACTGTCCCTTTTGAAGAGGCAAAGGGAATTTCCTTATTGGAGCATTGTGTATTTTCTGCTTTGGACATAGTTGCCCTTTACATTCTGTCATCTTCGAAGATTGTGATTACCTCTCTGAGCCTAAATCAATAACATTTTCTCTTTCTCAGGTTAGAATTGGTAACCTCTAACTTAGAGGTCACCAGTAGTACAGGTGTTAAGTTTATCATCATCTGTTTTCTCCTAGTAATCTCTTCACTGATTTGTAACTCAGTGAAGAAAATTGTAGCTTTATGTTTCAAGATTTTCATGTTTGAATGATAACTTTTGAGCAGTCATAAAATATACGTATTCATATTTATTTTATTTCTTCTTTTAACACACTTAAAAACATAAGATGTAAATGTACTGCCTTTATTGTAGATTTATTAAATCAGCTTCAAAATATTGATAACATAAATAGAAAACTGAGCATAAAGGTAAGTTAATTCCTATGAAAATGCCATCAACAAAGCTTAGGCAACTGCAGGGACCATAGGTTGACTCCCAGCACCACATGCTGTGCCAGCCCCAGCCCCAGGGCAGTCTGAGCTGGCCATACTAAAACAAACAAACAAACAAACAAAACACAGAAATGTGTCAGACTTCTGAGTTTTTCAGAAACATTGGTATGTGTCAAATCCAATGTATTTTGTATCATTTTACATTTACATACTTTTAGACCAGTGGTGCTTACCCATCATCCCATCTTAATTTTTTTTTCTAATGAATAACTTTAAGCTTGAAAGTCTGAAAAGTTGTCTTGTTCTTTACAACAATAAATCCATGTGAACACTTCAGCAAAAATAAAATTTTGGGGAGACACTATGAACTCTACACATTCTGATAACATAATGTGCTCAAATTTTCAAGCGGGTAGCCACTGGCCACAAGGTATTTATAGTGTGCATATATGAAATTATATGGAGTGTATTCAGATGTTTCACATCCCTAGGGATCATTGAGAATTGCTAAATTATTTTGTGATTTAGTCTTTAATTATGACTGTAAATTTCTTTTGTACTATTTTTTCTTCTTGTTATCCAAAGCAATTTTGTAAGGACTAAAAAGAAGAATGCTTTTACTTTATCATTTATTCCCTTTCCATGTTTCTACCATATGCTCTACTGATAATGATTACAATTCACAGCAGCCATTCTTATGAAAGTATGCAAATACTTATATCAAGGATTAATGAATAGAAGGGAACAAGTATAGCTTATAATGAGCAAATAAGAGCTAAGTGTGGAGCGCCACCTAAGGTAGAATGTGGTTTCAAGGTAAATCCTGAGGGAATTTGACTGACTTTGGCAGACACAAAAGTTCCATGTTTTGATATACGGGTCTTGCTTCAACTTGCCCTTAGCCACCCAGCGGAAACGTTTCACCATGAGACATAAAACATAAAGGTAGATTAGTACGCTGAGCTGAAAAAGGCTTAAATCAACAGCTTCTGACATAGGCAGTACTGCCCATAAGCCACTACTACTATGGAATAGCTGACTGTGTATACAACTATTTTCTTTTAGTTCAGTGAGAACAAATAGTTGTAGCAATGGTGATTAGGAAAATCTGCATCCTATACTCTGGATAACTACTGAAAGACAATAATATGTATTATATTAATTATTGTGGCTGTACTACTAATGTATTTTGAAACCATCTCATTGTTATTTGTTATTCCTTATTAAAAGTAAGAAAACTATATATATATATATATTTGGGAAAATATTTCCAGCATATGAACTTTATGTTCTATTTTTTTTTTTTTTTTTTTTTTTTTTTTTTTTTTTTTTTTTTTTTTTTTTTTTTTTGCCTTTTTGAGACAGGGTCTCGCTATGCAGTTTAGGCTGGCCTTGAGCTCAGTTTTGTAGCCCAGGCTGGTCTCGAACTCACATCGATCCTCCTGCCTCAGCCTCCCAAATGCTGGGATTACAGGCGTGAGCCACCACTCCCGGCTTTTATGTTCTATTAAAGCTAAAACAATAATAGCTTTATAGGCAAGGCATGTGTAGTTTGGTAAAGGCTATGTGAACTTCCCCTCATTTATTTGACTTTATTGCTTGTTTTAAAAGGCTACATTTTATCACAAATCACTTTTGTGTTTGCAGACCACCTCATTTTTACTTTCACATTCAGTCTGTGTCTACTTCACTAGTGCTTTTCTCTAGCAGCCATTATTTATAATTACTAATCTTTTCTACCAATGAAGTTACACAGGGGCAATAAATAGATTTTAAATAGACACCACAAAGAGCTTTCAATTTGAAAACATGGTGATCTCAGAGATGCAAACATTAGACAGGTACAGAAACATGCCCAAAATGTAGCACTTATTGATGTATTCCTTCCTGGAATATAAGGAACAATTAGGAAAAAAATTTTGAATAGAGAGGGTAAGTAAACTGACAATATAGCATAAAAAAATTGTTGATCACTATTCATTCATTCATTCATTCATTCATTCATTGTATTTGTTACAGGCTCTTACTATGCATCTTGGACATGTAGTAATCGTCCTGCTTTCACCCTCCCCAACACTGGGATTATAGGAGTGTGCCACCAGCATAGATTCATTCATCATATCAGCACATTCCAAACCTTGATCCCTGTGCTTGCTAAAGCAGACACTGAGTCTGCTGAGCTATCTCACTGGCCCTTTATTGACCACTATTTAAATATCAATCATAATACAGAGGGAAAAAGGTAACCAGGTATTAAAATGATCATCTTTTTATGTGCCATTCTAATTCCAAAGTGTAACAAAATAAAAATTGTTATTTTAACATCCTTTATTTTTCCTTTGTCATTTATTGGTTTCTAAATGATTATGTTCACATTTTGTGTGTTTTACTTCAATAATTGCTTTGAATGAACAGCATGATTTTCAATCCCTTTACCTAATAAAGATAATGAGCAAAAATAAAATACAAACGAGAACATCTGATATGCGAGTGAATCATACAAATGCCTGATTTTCCTGACTTAAACCTGCTGCTACTATAGAAGCAACGATTAGCACGCTGCCAGATGGTGCCAGAACCCATTGTCTCTTTCATATTCTGGTTCCTTCCTCACCCCTCCCTACCCACTCCTCCTTTTATGACAACACTATTCTGCTTGGAAGTGTTAATTCTCTTCGAGCATTATGTTAACAACATCAAAACTCATCACAGTTTAATATGCTATTGGCTTGGAAACAGCCAAAAATAGTGAATGCAGTTTTTGAATATTTACTATTTGTGTTTTGTATATGCTATGAGTTCTCTTAGTTGTGCCTCTAAGAAAAAACTAAGAATATACATATATTTCCATTTCTCTCAAAAGTAAAACACTTTAAAATCTATAAGCATTTAAAACAAAGAAAGCTTGTGTTTATTAACCAGAAAAGGTATTTCTCTTTTCCCGGTTTTTTTTTTCCTATCAACATAATAATCATGATAAACAGATTTCTCAGAAACTTGTATGTCAGAGCTTGACAAATTCCTCCCAAAGTGACTCACATCTTACTTCATTGTTCCCACTGTCTCTTTAGATGATATGCGCCTGTTTGTGTTTTATGATGTTGGGACAATGCTTGTGAAGTATTTTGTGTGCCTTTATTTAGTAGAATATTTTGTTTATATGGAGTTATACTCCATGGAATATAACAAGATAATGTTATTAATTTTTATATTATTTCTGTACTGATATGATAAATATCAAAAACTTGATCAATTATAAACAATGAAAACTCACTATATGAAAATTGTGCATTCAAAATGGCCATTTCTAAGCTAAGAAGATGTTGGAAACATCATGTTCCTTCTGGATTTTTAAAAATCTGATTTTAGTTTGTGCATTTATAGTGAATAGTGAGGTCTTTGTTTCATGACCTCATTCCATTTGTAAATTCAATAGTAGGCCGTTAAATCTTTCACATGTGAAATCAGTGTGCTACTGATTCTTCTGTTTTAATTTCCCAATTTTACAAAATCTTTTTGATTACTATTTTCTGGTTTGTACTTTAAAGAAAAAAATAAAGCAAATAACAAGAGCAAAGACAGAAACAAAACAACATAAAACAACAAAAATGGTACAGAATCTCAAAACAAGAGAACTAACAATGATTATAATATTACATATTGTTATCATCAAATTTGTTGCTCAGATTGCAAGATATGTGCATGCTATGATTTTTATATTATTTTTATTTCAGGCAGTATTTCCCTCATACAGTTTTCCCCACTGTAGGGAGTATTCTAACATGCTTTTTGTCATTACTGTCTGTTTTCCTTATTGTTTTTGTTTTTTGAGGCTAGATCTCATGTGCAGCTCAGGGTTTCCTGAATTTGCTGTGTAGCTCTGGCTGACCACAAGCTTATGTCGTCGTCCTGTTCTGGCTCCCTAGTGTGGTGTTTAGACATGTGCCACCACACCTGGTGCTGACATGTTACAAGGCACACAGTTCAACAATTTTAGTACTATATCTTTTGTTTGATAAAGCATTCCTAGAGTATTTTTAAGAGCAAATTAATATGCTTCATTTCCCTTACATAATTTACTTTGAAGCCAAGTATATACAGTTTTACATCATTTCTTTTTTAGTCATTTATTGTGAGGACAAGGAATAGACATTTTTTACTGAACAGATGAACTGCAGCCTGTGGTTCCATATTTTCAGGACTGAAGAAGGTGATGCGATCTCAGCAGCAGTTTCATGAAGCTACAGGGCTGGGCAGGTCTAGGCAGTAAGACCAACTTTGGAACATCAGGAATAATTATAAACTCTCACTCTCAAACTCACACTTATTCTTGCCCAAATGTAAGAAAATAGTATCCATTCCATTCAGTTATTGTAGGATCAAGAATACAGTTCTTTTTTCCATTCTTATATTTTAAAGGAAATAAATAAAGCATTAGAAACAATACTACATTTCATTAAACAGCATGATAGGAATTCAACAATGGTTGTTACATTTCATGTTATTGCCTTCAAATTAGTGGTTCAGGTTACCAGACATATAACTGTAATAAGAGAAACTAGGAAAGAAAGAAAAAAAGAAAGAAAGAAAGAAAGAAAGAAAGAAAGAAAGAAAGAAAGAAAGAAAGAAAGAAAGAGAGAAAGAAAGAAACAAAGAAACAAAGAAACAAAGAAACAAAGAAAGAAACAAAGAAAGAAAGGAATTCTTTTAAAAATCATTCAGAAATCTTAACAGTTGCCAGTCTGTTTTGACTTAATTTCCTACTATTTACCAATTTTAAGTGGTCATGAAATCCTAAATTTTTGTTACAATTGATATGGTGTACAAATTTACATACAGTAGATACCTACTAATTGAATAAAATTTAAGCTTTTACACTTTGGTAATTTTGAAAAATCAGTTAATGTAGTGATTGCGTTCATGCACTTGACAAATGTGAGGATCAATGGAATTATGGTAAGAGTGATCACTAAACAACCTTAAGATATAATTTCTTGTGCCACTGACAAATGTAAATGCAAATCAATATCCATGAGTCTCAACCCAATGGTGTCACAAAAGCAGAGGAAAATTCAGCTCTGTGGCACAGATTTCATTCCTTACACACCACTGTTCTCTTTCCCTTTCTTTTCCACTTGTTTGTTCATGGGGTTTTGCTTTCTAGGCTAGCGCAGATCTCACAAAGACAGCTCTGGCTCAAATGCCTCTGTAGTTTTGCTTCATGTTTCATACAGGCAGAATATATGTGGCTGTTCATTACTTAAAATTTTGTGCTCAAGAAATAGTAAACTGAGTTCTCCCTCCTTGTCAGTTTTTATTGTCGTATTTATGCTTCCCTGAATCACAGCATTCTGTGAGTTGTGCATTTTTTTTTTTTTTGCCTTAATGTCACCGTATCATCCATTCTGTCACAACTGCTTGCTAATTCCTAACCCTTGTACAGACGTCTCTCCTTAGGTGTTCTCGTGTCTCTTTGGTAACGATACACAGCACCGGTTATGGTGTAAATTCTGTGTCTAACCCTAGAAGCGGGGCAGAAATAATAATGGTGCAGAGTAATATTTAAGACAACTGGGGATAAAATGAGATTGTTTAAATTTTTGCTCGGTCATTTATTAAAAATGTAAATGGGAAAGCTGTTTAATATTTTATATCATAAGATACTCATTCGAAGCTCTGTCAACTCCAACCTAGCAGAGTCTTGCCATGGATTAAAGAAAAAGAAATTATATACCTTACTTACAATAACAAAAAATATAGGGACTGGGGAGATATCTGTGTAGAATAAGTGCTTTCCTGGCAAGTACAAGGTCCTGTGTTCAATCCCCAGTCCAGCAAAAAGAAAAAAAAAAGTATGTTAATATTAAAATTATATAATTTTTACATTGAAGTGTCAACTATAAAAGAGAAATTAGGTACAAAAGTAGGTAGAGTTCTTAGAGAGATGGAATGCTTATTTTCTAATTACAAGACTAGGAAATAGAGGGTTCTACTTCTACACAGTATTGAGTTTCATTTGCATATTCGCAGAGACATGTAACATACTTTGACAGCCTTCATTTTCATAACCATCCTTACATTTTCTTCTCTCCTCTTGCTGAGCCCCTCTCAGTGGTAAATGGAGACATTGTTTAACATACGAACAGAGAGGACTATGTGTAGAGAACATTTGGGAAATAAAGGTAAGATGAAAATAAAAGTATGGAGCTAAATTCCAAAAGATAGCTCATTTACAGAGTTAAAATAGAAAATAGAAACACGAATATGATTCTGAAAAAGTTAATGTGCAAAGTTTAAGTCCTGCAGTCTTCGGTAAAAAAGAAAGAATCAAGAAAGAGAGAAAAAAGAAAAGCCATCTATAAATCAAAGTCTCTGTGAAGTTCTAGTTTCACCTCAATGTCTCAAACTGATGCCAAAATAAGAAGGTTTTCCTTCTTTAAGTTATACTAAGGAGCACATAGTAGACTCCAAAAGTCTGAGATTTTTATAAGAGCATTGCTTGGTGCACTTCTTAATACATCATGGACATCCAAATAAAATATTATTCTAGTGAAAATATCTCAACTGTGACAGCACATCCCAGATGCTAAATTTTCCTCTGGAGCTAAGAGTCATACTTTACTTTGGAAATAAATTTAAAAATGCCCATACTGTTTTCCTCATTTTTTTTTGCTTTAACCTAGATGTTAATATTAATATATTTTCTAGTCATTTCAATCAACTATGTTGTCTACTAGTAAGAAAGGTCAAGCCAGAATATATCAGCCATATGAAGAAATTCAAGCTAATTTCCTTAGTCCCCAAATACAAATATTTCTCCTTCTATAAAAGTTCTAGATTAAGAAAATGCTCCCCAAAGGATTTCTCTGACTGACATCTCTTTAAATGCTTCTTTCTTTGAAAGGTATTTTCAGATTCTGCTACATAAAAATTTTCAATAATGATGAGCTAATGACTCTGTTATGGAGTGTCATAGTTACCAATGGCATTTATTTTAAATGCCAATGAAAGATTCATTGAAATTAAGTAGACATTATGCTAGAATTAGAGCTTGAAACTTTGGACTGGACTTACAACTTTTAACAAACACTACTTGCATTACTTTGTGAGACATATTTACTCTCTAAACTTCAATTAATTAAAGATGAATCAGAGACTAACATTTGAGAACAGAGTTTGGTTCATGAGTTTTCTCATCTGTGAGACCTATGAGGCACAGCATTCTCCTCTTTATACATGTGATTCTAATTTTATTTCTTTTGTCGTCTCATCTCACAAATAAAACTATTAGTGGAAGCTATTTTAAAAGACTATTGGCATACCCAAAAATAATAAAAAAAACTAAAAGATTGTTAGAATAGTACATATCTGAGGCCCAGAACTGTCTGGAAATACTTAGCACTCCACAGTTTGAGCAAAATTGCTTTGCAAACTTGAGCCCCTAGGATTGCGCATGGACAACTCCAGTAGAAATTACTGAGCCACACTAGTTCAGAATGAGAATGAGAATGGGACATCAGAGAAAGGTTACTAAAACAAACTCAGCAGGTGGTTCTGGAACACAATGAGAGACAGGCAATGTAATAGAAGGGTGTGTTAGTAGGTGAGGATTGAGGGAGGGTCTGTAGTTTTCCTTGTAAATAGAAACCCTGCCGCTTTAGAAGGGAGGAAGCAGACCACAGAGCACTTTGCCGAAGTCCTCTCCAGGCCCAGAGAATTAGATTTGTTCTCTTTCTCCTCCCATTGTTTTGACAATACCACCCCTGCCTCGAATGAAGAAGTCCAGATGAAATCAGAAAGTCCTCATTTCTACATCATAAACTTCACACAAAGTGCACTACCACACCACATTAACTACTTTGACAAGTGAACAGTTCAGCCTCTTTCCTGTATATTTTGCAAAAAATTTTTGTTAAAATTGACTGAGAAATAAATATTTCTCTGATGAGAAGCACCTCAAGAAATTTATGACCTCCAAATTAGCATTAGAAAAAATGCTCAAGGATATGAGAGAGAGAGTTATCTCAGCCAACAGTATTAGTAAGCAGAAAAGAATGAATAGACTTGGCCAGATGAGCAGTGAAGCCAAAGGCTGAAAATGACAAAATCAGCACCAGAATAATGTGAAAACTGGAATAAATTTCTCAATAATGGCTCTCAATATGAACGTTCTCAATTTTTTAATCAAAGACACAAATGGGCAGAATGGATAAAAAAATATATATATATGTTCCCCATAATGGGCAGCATGTAAGAAACAAATCTGATTAAAAAATATACTCATTAAAAATAATAAGATTATGAGATGATATTCAATGAGCTGGCCAAATACCTCAGTAGATTAATGTGCCTACAAGCAGGTGCAGGGATCAGGGGTTCGATCTCTGTGACTTGCATGCCAGCCCTGCCCCTGGGTTGCACTGAGAGGTCAATTGAGACTGGGCATGGGGAACAAACTTGTAATCCCAGCTTTTGGGAGGCTGTAAACAAGTGGTCACTATGAGTCCCATCTAACAGTGAGACCCTGAACGCCCTGTAGATCTTTCCTCAAAAAAATACAAATAAAGTTAAATAAAATGATTATATTCCATACAACAATATCCCAGAATAAAGGAGGAGTTGCTATCTTAATTTCACACAAAGAAGATATAAGTTTAAAACTGATCAAAAGAGACAACGGTGATTACTACATATTAGTAAAGGGAGCAATGCAATGAACATAATTAACAACTCTAAACTTACATGCACCAAATTTCTTGAAACAAACTCTATTGTACATGAAAAATTAAATAAATATCAATACAGTGTCTATGTATGTATGCAGAATGGCTTGGTTAATTTTACTCTGGATTTCTGCTGGTACATGGAAAGAAGTTAATACTTAAAAATTTTGTCTGCTTTTTTGATATTTTTCACTTCTTAATTTCTTATAACTTGTGCTCACTTTTTTCTTTCTTTTCCAATTTTTCATGCATACATCTGGTAAACTGAGCAACTAAGCTGAAGACAACACTATGCCATGCAGCAAATACTGCCAAATTCACGTCATTTTGTTCAGTGAAATTCTACATCACACATTATTTTTATTACTATTTTCATTCTCTTTAAAATAATAGTAATAGCGGACATCAACATTCCACCACAGAAGTATAGAGACATTAACTAGATAAAAAAAAGTTAACAGGGAGGGCAGGGGAAAATAGCTCAGTAGAATAAGCACTTGCCTGGCAAGAGCATTTCCTCAATTTAGTCCCTGGTACTATAATAATAATAATAATAATAATAATAATAATAATAATAATAATAATATATCAGAATTAATAAAATATTTACAGAAATAGACTTAATAGAACCTGTAAAATTGTTCTATCCAACAAAATAATAAACATTTGCAGCAGTACATAGATCTTTTTCCAAAATAGACCACATATCAGCCAATACAGTATCTTTACATAAATGGAAAAGAATCAAAATAATCCCACACATATTAGTAAACCATGTGTAATCAAACTAAAATCAGTAACAAAATAGAGCACATAGACTACACAAACACATGGAACTTAAACCTCTTCTTGATTAAACAATGAGTCACAGATAAAATTAAAGAATAAACTAGGCAATTTCTACAACCAAAAATAATGCCAGAATGACATAATAGAACTTAAGAGACAAAATTAAAATAATCTTAAAACAGAAATTCAGAACACTGATTCCCACATCAGAAAAACAAATCAAGCACACATAAATATGCCAATAGTTCACCCCTGAAGTCATATAAATACAAAATCAATGCTAACACAAAGCTCATATGTGGAAGGAAATTATAAAGATAAGGCAGAAATTAATAAAACAGAAGTTTTAAAAAGGAACAAATGAATTAAGAATGTATTCTTTGAAAGACTAAACAAAATAGACAAATACTTAGCTAATCTTACCAAAAGAGGAACATACAAGATCCAAATTCACGCCACTGAAAATGAAAAATAGAAATGGATTATAGTGAAATGTAAAAGATTACCAGTAACTACTATGATAAACTATATTCTAATAAAATGTGAAATTAAGGCAAAATAGATTAATGCTTGTATACAAGTGAATGACCCAAATTGAAACAAGAAGTTACGAAAATCATGAAAAAAGTAATATCAGTCAGAGAAACTGAAGAAATAATTAACAAAATCTATGAACTAAGAAAAGCTCAGGGTGAATTGGATTAACCACAAAATTATAGAACTTTAGACAATATCTAATGCCATTGTTCTTCAGAAACTTGAATGATGCTGAAAGGGAAGCAGTGCTCCCAAAGCCATCCTTCTAAGCTAAAATGAATCTTAGTTTAAAACGAGAAGAGCACTAAAATGAGAAGTACAGATCAGCCTCCTCAATAAACACACATACAATACCTCTCAGCAAGATACTGGTAAACTGAATATATCATACAATCCAAATGGTCACAATGCATTACCAAGAAAAATATATTCCTTAGACACAGGAATGGTTTAACACACAAATCAATAAGTATATTACACCATGTAAAAAGAAGCAAGAATAGAAATCGCACAATAATATCAAGATATAGGAGAAACTTTGGACAATGTCCAACAACCTTTTGAGATTTGAAAAAAAATTCTGCACTGTCCCTGATCCTGATGTGCTGTTATCGTTTGTTTCTAGTTTCCTCCCAAAATCCTCATGCAGTCTGGGGCAGGGGCCCCTAGAGTTTGAGACTAAATCGTAGCCCACCAGGATTATGTATTTCAGAACTGCTGGGATTATGGTTTTTAGCACTGCTGGAATTATGATTGTGGTCTGAAGCAGATATCCTGATGCAGACAGCCTGAATGTAATATAAAAGAGACAGAACCACAGATTCTCTTGCTGCTGCTCTCTGTTGTCCCTGTTGGTTGGTTGCCTCTGTCACCATTTTGTTACTGTTCTGCTGCCATGAACTGATGCTCTCTGCCATGTGCCAGTCTGCCTTGGAGCCAACCAAGTATGAACTGAAACCTCCAGTAACTGTGAGTTAAATAAGCCTTTGCTTCCTTCATCTTGGGTATTGCGTATTTGTTGTAGTAAGGAGAGAGGAGTGACTAAGACAGGTGTGCTCAGCTGGTGAAAGAGACTAGGCATGGTGGCACAGGATTGTAACCCCAGCACTGGGGAGGCTGAAAACAGGAGGATCATCACCAGTCCCAGCTGCATAATGAGAGCTTGTACCAAATACATAAATAAATAAAAATACAAGGAAAAAATGGAACAAATCTATAAGTCAATCTGATAAAGTCATTATGACAAATCAACATCCCATGTAATACTAAATAAAAAGAAACTAAAATTGTTCTCTTTTAAAGTCAGGAAAAAGACAACATAAGAGTGGTCATTATCACTTCTTCTTCTTCTTCTTCTGCTTCTTCTTCTTCTTC